>RJWT010010142.1:0-24480 GCA_004365215.1 Cuniculus paca | reverse complement strand
CTCCTGATATTCTTCTATAGATGATATTAAAAATGTTTTCACTTGAATATCACTGTGTATTCGATGAGGTTGGAAGTTGTTATTATTCTCAACATACTTGTTTTGGTTATGTTATAATTTCAAAGTACCTGGTAAGGAACAGATATATGTAAACAAAGAAATTTTCTCTTACCAAAAATCTAATTACTTGAAAAAAGCTTTGTAAAAACTACCTTAAGCATTGAAATTGGGCAGTAAGTATGTTTTATATGCAGTGAAATTTTTTAAAAGTATTTTTTTCATATATTGAATGAATACAGATTCCCTATTTATCTACACTTTAAAATTTGAAAATGTTGTGACCAACGGGAATAGTTTTCTTTCAATTCTTTAAAAATGTGTATTCCACATATTTTAATTGATAAAAACTGATAATTAGAATATCAGATTAAAATCATACTTAAATAAATTATTAAAAATCTGTTACCTTTTGACAAAGACTTTAGAATAATTCATGAGTATAAGTTCAAAGTTGTCAAGTCACCATTGACAGCAGATACTGCAAGAGGCCAGAGTCGTTCCCTCCTACACTCTTTCAAGGCCCTGGTAGTTGTAGGAACATTGTTTTGTCTCAGGAAGTTTCACAACCATGCAGCTTTATCAGTTCTATACTGAAGTTGACCTTGGTTTAGCCCATAACAAAGATCTAAATTTCACACCTAATAATAAATTTTAAATTCTTCAAAGATTAAAAGTATCTCCAACAAAAGTTATGCTTTTATAAGTAAGCGACTGTACTGTGGATATCTCAAACAAATGCTTTGCCCTATCTTTGTTAGTAATCCTTGGAATGTGTACTGTTTGAGTCTTATTTCAAATCATAAAATATATTTATCTTATATTTTATTAAGATGTATGAATATCATTTCTATACACTTCTATACTATGCACAAGTATAGATGTATTCACACACTTTATATTATTTATAAATTACTTCAACAGACAAGAACTTTTTACCATCAAATCTGAAAAATTCTTTCTAATTTCCTTCTTCCCATATAGTGTAGGAAGTGAGCTCTATCAGTGTACGACCTTTCTCTTTTTATTCTGTTTAATGTGTATCCTATCTTTTCAGTGACTTCTTTCTTTTGCTTATCCTTTATTGTCAACTTTTTAAAAATATGTATTTATATACTGGTACTGGGAATTGAACCCAGGACCTTCACACTAAGTTACATCCTCAGTTCTTTAAATTTCTTTTCTTTTCTTTCTTTTTTTTTTTTCCATTTTGATACAGGGTCTTGCTAAATTGCTATGTTGCCCAGTCTGAGTTGCAACTTATGATCTTCATGCCTCAGCCTCCCAGAGTGCAAGATTATGGTAGTGTATCTCCATGCACGGCTTGCTATGAACTCTTTAATGAAATCTTATCAGTGAATCCTGTTATGTCCCTGTAGCCAGCATGACTGTTGTATATATAACTTCCTTTTTAAATACCAAAGCAAACAGATCAGGTAGTATTGGGTTGCAGGGCGGTGGGGTAAGAAGATGCAAACTATTTCTGTATTAGGGAAATTTTAAACCCATTATTAGTGAATCAGACATGAGCTTATAGGTTTTGTCTTATAAATTTACCTATCAATGTAACTATACACAGAATGATATTTCAATAGGGTAAGAAGCCAGAACAGAGCTCCTTCATTTTTTAGTTCTTCCAGTGAAATGCTCTGTGGTATCCTTAGCCTAACTGAACTTTGGTGTATCACTTCCTCAACTCTGCATAGACAAAACTCAGCTACAGTCACATACATATCCATGCACACAAGTTGCCAATGAGAAACAATTTGGTTTTCCACAAAATGTGCAGGCATGTATACAGTGTTTACAGGCCAATGCAATTATTTTTATTTATAAATTGTGGCATCTGGAGCCACTGTATCCCCACTTGGACTTTCCTGGAAAGAACCAGAATTTCAGTTCTCTCTTGCCTTGAATTTCCACTGGCTTTGTGAAAACATTCATCCAGTGGTCTTTTGGATGGATGCCTGGAGGGCTTTTATGCCTTAAAACACAATAACTCTCATTTTAACTTTCTCAAAAGGGTTGTGCTTGCTATAAATATCCTAAAACTGTTTTAACCAAGATGCTCTGAATCTATATTGCTTAGAAAATTATTTTTAGTAAAGGAAATAAAGCTTCACAAAGGGCATATTAATGGGCACTAATATGAATTTTTTTCATTTTTTGAGAATGAATATCAAGCTATGTTAAATAATAATGGCTTAAAAATAACAGGAAGCAGTAAAAGATATCTCTTAGATGCGAACAGGGTCAAGAGATGGAAGGAAGGGAGAAGGAAAAGAGGAAAGGGGTAATAAAAAAGGAATTAAGTTGTTTTCTGTACACATACTAACTCTATATAAGGAATGTAGACATTATGTACTACAAACATGTACTACTGAAGATAAAAATAATAAAGAGAAGAAAGACATACTAAAAGATAATTAACTTGTTCTGTCGTATGTTCCTCAACTGTATACATTAATAAAGTCTTGGAAACTTCAAGTCGCATGGAGAAACAGATATTTACATATTGTTGAGAGTTAAGATTAAGTTGTGAGAATTGTATTGTTTATAGCTTGCTTTTCATATAATATGAATGATAATAATAATTTAATAATCATAGCAGTTGTATATGCTATGGATTGTGCTAAAGCATTTTCTTATCTAGTCATAATAACAAAACTATAAACTAAGTACTGTATTATCTTGAATTAATGATTTATAGATGATGAAATCAAAACAGAGAGAGAAACCTGGCCATGGCCATGTGGCACCCTCTATTCCAATGGTGGGATTAATACCTTGGCTAATAACTTCAGAACACTTGCTATTCTCCTGGTGCATCACCATTTCAGTCTTGGTGTTTCAACTCTCTCAGCATTATTCTTTATACATCAAAAAGTCAACTATAGTTCTCCATAGTCCCCATAATTCATATGAATTCATTTTAAGATTCTCACATGTTTTGGTATCCTAATTTGAACATACATTAACTATTATACTGATTTTGGGGTTTTGCAATGGAATAATCACAAAATATCCTCATTTTGATGCTTTGCAACATTTCCAGAAAAGAATCAGTTTTAAAGATCCTCTGGCCCTTTATACTGCCAGTTAATTGTTCTCATTCATATTTATTTTCAATTATATTTTTTACTGGTATGATAAACCTCAGTATATCCTTGTGCAGTGCTTGGTTATACACAGAATAAATAAAGAATACCTTTACCTTGTTAGAATACTAAAGAAATTTGAGTAACTTCTTCAACAGTAAGCCCCTCTCACTACCTTAGTGTCTCTATTTCAGGTAAAATTAAATACTTCCCACATTGTGTTTCCATAATAGTTCATGTAACACTGTATGTTATTATGCTTGATAATATTTTTATAAGTCTTTCTTTATCATAAAACAGCCACAGCTTGGGGGTGGGATGGGGAATGCAACACGTTTATTTTTATATTTCCAGGCCTCAGCACAGGTGCTGATGTAGATCAGATGCTTAGCACAAGATTACTTAAGGAATACAGGAAACAACAGAATGAGAGGGATTAGGGAAAGGAAGAGAGAGGAGGAAGGAGAAGATATATTAGCTTGATATGTTATTTGTATATACACTAAATGTTTTTATTTTTCTATGATTTCCAATATTGCTAGGGTATAAGAAAAAAATCTACTATCCCATAAGCAATGTACTCTGAATAATCCCTCGACCCAGATTCCGAAGAACAGAAAGAAAAATGTTCAGAAACATTAGAGACTATCGTGTTATTTAGGCTTCCCAGGAGAACTTTACAAGGATTCAACTTTTAGAAGAGTGAGGTGTTGTAAAAATGTAGTTGTGTATTGATGTTTTTATCTAAAACCTGACTCTCATGGTGTTTTGATGTTTTTAACCTGATAAGTAGAAGCTAGAACAAATATCAGTCAGTTTTCTATCTCCCACAATGTAGGTTCTTACAGCTCCCTCTGCAACAAATGTTCCAATGTTTTGAGTCAAACCATCTAAATAGATATTTTAGTCAACGCTAAATGAAAGCAAAGCCCCACTCTGAACCAGCGAGGTTTGGGAAAAAGAGGAGGAAGGAAGCTGCAGGGCACAACATGGCAGATGATAGCTTTCTCTTGAAGAAAGTCCTGGGCTTCTTTCTGTGGAGAGGTATGTGGAAAGCTTCCTTTAAGAAATAAGAAGTGGATAAGAAATGAAAGAAACAGCTTCTTTGAGAGACTCCAAGGAAAGATGTGCACATGCATTGTTGCTTTAGGATGCAAAGTGGGGGTATGATCTCAAGAAGGGAAATAACCCTTATGAATCAAATCATGCAGCTTCTGTCCCTCAAGAGCATGAGCATAGGGAAATTGGGAGCTTCAGGACCTGAAGTAGGCATTGGCATTTCACATGGGCCTTTACTAGCGAGGCCAGGAGGAGGCTCTCGAACTGTCTTCAGGGAGTCAGCAGCTAGTGAACATCAGAGACAATGTGGAGACCAAAGAAGAGAAGATTACTTAAAAGCACAATGTACCAGCTCTTTGGAGAACCCTCAAAATAATTACAGTGGTGAAGTTTAAAATGATTTTTCAGAGCAACGGGATATAATGTACCAGAAATTCAGCTAGTACTGTTACACTGTGGTAACATTGGCACTAACCATTAAAGTTATTTCATTTGTATCCCGAAAATGAAAACCTGTGGCAGGCCCCAACCCATAGCTGTCAGTTCTGCATAGGGTACAGAGAGCTCACTAAAAGCAAGCTCACTTCCACCCCAACTAGTGATACACAGTAATTAACTCACTGGATATTAAAAAAAAAATTTCAAGGCAATTCTGTCTTACAGACACTTTTGTGGAAAACTGGGTTAAAATCTGCAGAACATAAGTGGCAATAAGTAATATCAAATGATTCCTACAATGGACTTCTCTTCAAGGTTGTGTTTTATCTCAACTTGCTGGTAAAATGAGGAAAGCAGAGAAAATGAGGGAAATGGCTGGTATTTCCTACATGATACTTAAGTGAGAAGAAACCAAATGAACTCTTTTGGTGTTTACCATGTCCTATTTATACAGTCTCATCCCTCTCAGTGTGACTATTTATTCTGTGCCCGCGCCTTTGTTATTCTGTGTCAGTGGTTTTTACTGTGCTCAATAAAGATGCTTCTGAGAACTGGCTACTCTCTGTTGTGGTTTGCCTTTATTCTCAACCTTGGTTTTGTCCAATTTGTTCCCACTAAAGGCCCACTAGCCTTATGCTTTGCATTTTTTAATGTTTTGAGTGATTCTGGATATCATTTCCTTTGTTGTTGTTGTCCTTGCTAGTATCTACTATAATAGAAATGTATTTATCATACCATCTCAGGAATGTACAAAAGTTTCAATTACTAGTCTCAATGTGTGTGGCTGAGGACCCAAGTGAGTACTTACACTGGGCTTGGTGCTGTGACCATCAAGTTCAAGTAAATTTTGAATGTAAAAGAAGATGAGAAATCCAATAGAAATGAAATCTAGGCAGGTAGAAGCCTTATTATACACTGACACATTCAGGCAAAGTTGTTTTCCTCACCCACAGGGCAAGTATCCAAGACCTAACCAAGATTACCTCATCTCTTTGCCTGGTGTCCACCCCAAAATGTTCCCTCCCTCCTTTTCTTCTTTCTCCTTCCCATTTTTCTTTTTCTTTTCTTCCTTTTTTTTTTTTTTAAGTACTGAGCGCTGAACCCAGGGCCTTCACACTGAATGACATCTCCAACCTTTCTAAATTTCTATTTATTTTTTGAGACATGGTCTCGTGTAATTCAATCAGTTGCCCAGATTGGACTTCAATTTATGATCTCCCTCCCTCAATCTCTCAGAGTGCAGGGATTACAGGTATATGACCACCATTCTTGGTTCACGATGTTCCCCTTCTGTACTTTGTTAACTCTCTTGTCCAATTCTTGAGTACCGCTGGGAAATGTTATAAATGGTGTCAGGTGCCAGTCTATGTTTGGGGGTCTAGAAAAGGCTGTAGCTGCTCAAAATGTGCTGCATCCTTTCTGTTATATGCTTCTCCTAAAGCCCTGCAACCTACCCAGACAGTTGTCTGAAATCTTTCCTATGCCCCTACAATAATGGTAATGCCTTTTTTTCCTCTACCACTTGCCAAGTGACTCTGCCTTCTATACTACTGAAATTCTGTTATTTATTTGCACATCTCCATGGAAGAGATCACTGCTGAGAATTTGATGTACTCTGTGTATACTACAGTCCTAGTTATTGTAAAAGCTCAGAAATGATGATTGGTCTTGTCTGCCTTTTGCAGGTCTTCCTACTGTCATGGTAACATGTCACATCTTTGCACTTGTCACATCTTCGCACAACCCTTTCCTTTCCTCAAGTCTCTTTCACCCTTATACCTTCATGAGACTTCCTCCATCCTTCCTGGTCCAAGATGTACTCCACATTTGCCAAAGCCCTTCCAGGCACACTCCTTGTTAATGGCCTGGATCCTTCTCTTAGAGAATTTGTCTGCAGCACCCTCCATTCAGCAGCACCTTAGTGTACCCTCCAATAAGTTACAGATGTGAAGGGGAGGTTGTCTTAAGTTTTGTGATGCTTATTAAGGTGTTTGTCTACTTCTGGGTCATCTATGTATCTGCACAGATCAAGCAGGCCTACTACCAATGGGTTGGCATTCTCTGACATCCAGAGGGCATTTCCTATACTGTCCTCCCAAGTCCTTCTCCCCCCATACAATGAACTGGCTCTTCTGCCCTTGCCTTCAGGTTCCTGCATGGGTTTTCATTTCACCCTGATTTATCCTCTCCCATATCTACTCCATTTAAAATCCCACTCCAAAATAATGACTAGCTAACATTCTCCTTCCTTTATTTACTGACAGCATAACAACTGCTAGTTCACACAGTCACACAATTGCTGTGATTCAGAAGTGTGATGGCAGATGTTCCCGCATGTTGGCCTCAGAGGAACGTTAGTGTGCCTGTTTCTGCTGCCCCAGAATCTTGGCAGAACCCCCAAGCTTGTGTTCTAGTCACAGACACAGAAGTAAAAAAGAGACCTAAAGCCTCACTTCACATCCTTACTTGAGGTGGACTCCAAGTAGAAAGTTACAGGTTCTGGAATTTGTATATATACAGACAGATGTGCAAACTTCTGAGGAGGCAAAAAAACATGTATTGGTAAAAAGAGAGATCCATGCTAGGAGCAGCAGATAGAGGCTCCTGGTGCAGGGCCTGACTTGAATGAGCAAGCAGCCCTGAGGGCTTGCAGATCATTACTCTTCCCAGACTCACCACCAGGACCCCAAGTAATGGAGAAGGCCCAAAGAAGTGAATGAAAGAGAAAGGATGGGTGGACAAGGAAAGGAAATCATAAAGAAACTACAGAAGGCTTTCTGCTTGAGGTAAGACTGAAGCGTGAGAGAGGATATGTTTAATTTAGAAAAGTGGCATCATTACATAAGACAACTCTGGAAATTTGACACCTAAAAATGCCAGCACAGCTAAAGAATCAACCCAGTTGTCCTCCACTGCCTGAGAAGAAACATGCTAGAGTAACCTAGGAGTGCTGAGAAGGGATTTAGTTTCTTTATTCATGCACCATTCTAAGTTCCTATATTATCAATAAAATGATGACAGCAGTAAGGAACATGTGTTTCCTAAACATCTGAATTGGACTGCATGTTCAAAATCATTCCAATAATCTCTGTTGTTTTGGCACGGTAGGCACACGATCAGTACTACTGGAGGGATCCTAACCTGAGCTTTTTCTTCTAAAACTGTCTCATCTTCTAATGCTTCTTCATTTTTCAAGGGAAGGGCAGTATTTAGTGTCAAGGTTTGTTCATAAACACATTGATGCAGAAAATAAGATTACATTCAATGGTGGTTAAGGACAGCAACCTCTCTTGTTGATTGCTGCATGAAAGGAAATATGAAGTTAGGCAATCAATAAAAAGTAAATAAATAACATGTCAGGACAAGTCAAACTGAGGTAGCTCAAAGCATATCCTGCTGACGACATGCAGAGTGATATTCTAGTTACTTCACTGGCTAATCCAAATTCAGTTATTTTCACTCTCTGATTTCCTCCCTACCCATGGATAAAATAGATCTGCGCCATAAATATTACCTGGCTTATGACAGCTTGCTACTAATGCTGTAAGGTTTTTAAGCAGTTGTATCTGATAGGATAAGCAGCTCAGAGTTTCTTAAGGGCTAATCTAATTGTGCATTTTTGAAAACTATATTCATTTCCTATTAATCTTAAATGATGTGTTCAGTTTTAATTACTACTTCTGTGTCATCTCACTAGTTTGAAAATTTTATTTCTGATAATAAATATAATAATATAATAAGTGAAACAGGGCAAAATATGAACGTACAATAAATTTGGGGGTCAGTGGGAGCCCAGAACAGTTTGTGTATCAATCACCTATGGGAAGAATGAAATCAAGTAACATTTGTTAGTTATTAACATATATTACACACACACGAGCAAACATGCACACACACGATCTCATTAATTCCTTTCAAAGATACTGCACAATTATCCATTTGCTAGGCAATGAAACCAAAGTTGAGAGGGCGTCACGTACAATCTCAAGGTCATAGAGTATAGCAAATGATCACTGTCTATGCTTCCTCATCAGAGGAGGTACGCATAGAAAATCTCAGAGAACCCAAAGACTGTGGAGTTGATGTCTCCTGGGACTTTCTTCTTTCTGATACATAGCAGAATGACAAACCATTTTTACCTGGCACCCTGGAACTTTTCCCTAAATAAACCAATACTGGATTCCCCCACAAAGTCTGAAAAGAAGAAAATGTGACAAAATAAAGAAAACCATATATCTGAAGACCTCTCTGCGATGTTTTATCACATTGCTGACTTTATATTATACAAGAATATTATCAAGTTTCTCTGAGCGCTGGTGTCTTGCTCCTGCTTTCTGCATCTTTTATTCCAGACACTGTTTCTTGGATCATCTGTCCTGTCACTGTTCACAGTTCTTGAGAAGTGCTGACCATGGGTCCCATCTGAGACATCAGGGTGTAGAACATATGTTTACATTTTGAAATCTGACCCATTTTCTTCCATCTACTACAACTTCCCTTTCCATGTCAGAAATTTATTGACAATTTCAATCTTATGAATTTTGCATAGAAGAACAGAAACTTGTAAGAGGAAGTTTGTACTTCATACATTTACTTAAATGTATTAAATACTAAAATATGCTACAAATGTATAATTAAGCAATACATGACATTGGTAGAATAATATAAATTATGATCAATAATTTACACTGTATACTTTATTTTATATCTGTGTGCTTTAGTTATCTTTTAACTGATACGTTTCTTCTATAGAAAACAAAAAGCCATGGATATTTGAAGTAGAAAAGAATTTTAAAAATCATCGAGCCAAAAAGAAAAAATCATCTTATAGAGTAAGACTTTAGATAAGTTGGTTAATATTTCTTTAAGAAGGTAAAATGGAAAGCCTAGCTACTGATCATTCTTTAAGTTCTCTTGTAGTTAAAAGAAGATTTTTAATTGATTGACTTTTATCTTAGAAAACCTTTCCTGTAAATAATTTATCAGAACACTAGTTTGCACACTTTTGAAAAACAAAATCACCTGCCATCAACTAAAATAATATATTTCAATAATTTAACTGTTAGTTGTATGTTTTCCTTCTATTTTTTCTATATTCTTTACATCTTTTCTCCCATAATCTACAGTTACGACTACATTATCAATAGATGTTTGTTGAACATATGAAGCAATATGCTGAATATAAGGTAAGATCATTCTTTGAACTCTGATCTAGCCCTACAAAATATTACATAAGTGATGTGGAAACTACCTTCAGTGGAACTGGTCCTAAATTAATTGATGCTATGTAACAATGTTTGGAAACAATACTGTGATGTTTAAAATTTATAAATATTAAAGCTGAGTAGCAAGTATATTTTTAAATACTGTCTACAATGTCAACCTTTCTCAGTATGTCGCTGTATTACATATTAGTAAAAAAAATCAGGCAAAATTTGGAATAAAGTATGTGTTATGCTAAAAGAAAGGAATTAAGACTTTTCAAGGTCACCTAACTAGTAATGCTTGGAACCTAGGTAATTGAACCTGGATCTTTCTTGCTCTAATGCTTTTAAAGCTTTTTCTTGCTGAATGTTTTAATAAATTGATCCCCAGAAGGTAGGGAATAATAAATATAAGCATATTTCTTGTAAATTACTAATTTCCATTTTGCTTCTCTGCCCTTCTTGAAAGTTCTATTTATTAAAGAAAATTCCAAGATAATACTTGAGATATAACAGAAAATACTGTGCTCATAAAATTTTGTAATAACTAAAGAACACTGCAATTTTGTTCACACTCAATTTCCCTAAAAGTAATGTTATAAATACAACAGAATAATCATTTAAGAAGTATTTTGAGTTAGCTGATTGAATATATTTCATTGAAATTGAAGCTTACTATATACTTGACACTCAGAGAACAATACCCTTCTAGCTTTTACACAAGACTGTACCTTGTCATGGAAAGAAAAATACAGCCCAGCATGGAATATTAATCTTTAATCATGGAATTATTATTTAGCAGTGTGAAATAATATACTGATCAACCAAGAATACCAATATGACTCTCTCTCCATATATATGTATATGTATTAAATATTAAATATAATATATTCTAGATTATATCATTAAATATAATATAATTATATTTATTAATATATAATAGACCATGTTATTAAATATAATATATAATATTTATTAAAGAAGCAATTTTAGGGGGACTGAGTTTTTTGGAATATAGGCAAGAAACTAAAATAATGGGATATGCCTTGTGATTATAAAATTTATCCTTACATTACAGTCTCCTTTAACTATAGTCATCTATGATGATATAATTACATACTAAAAGTAAGCTCATCTAATTCATTTTTAAAATTTATAAAATATTATAGATCATGTGGCAAAATTAATGTGTGAATAATAAAGAAAAAATAACAGCAATTTGGAAAACTATAGCAGATATTAAATATGTTATACTCTGTGATATGTTAAGAGTAATAAAAGTAATGTAAATCTGGAGGCAAAAAAAGTAAATGAATAGAACAGAACAGACTCCAGATATAAGATTCTAAAGTTAATATAATAAATACATGAGATTCATTTCAAATACAAGTAGAAAATATGTCCTATTCAAAATATAATACAGAAAGTTATAAATTTTGGGTGGAGAAGCAAGTAAAATTAGATTCATACAAAGCTCTTCACATGAAAATGAAATTTATGTTCATCAAATATTTCAATATGTATATAAATTAAAAATGTAAAAGAACTAAAAAAGATTTTTGGTAAATACACATAATGCTCTTGAGTAAGGAGAAGAGTCTGCTAAAAAATGATGAATTTAAAAGGCATAGTTCCAAAAAAAATTAAATAAAGGTACAGTCCTATAAAGAAAACAAATTTAACTACATAACAATTTATCACTTAAATACTTCTAAAACATCACAAAAGACTTGTAGATTATATTAATGTAAAAATATTTGCAACATATCACACACAAAAGCTCATGATAACAAATGCCCATCTATAATGTACAATTATAAGAAAAGAAAGAAAAACAAAAATAAAGACCAATAAACACTCCTAGAAATTCCACGAGGCAGTGCAATTTACAATGAGATTCCACATTTTATTTAAATAATTAACAATGATTAAAAAGAAGAAAAGCACTTAGTAGTAAAGCACAAGCAATAGTAGTGTTATGTGTTTTAAAGGAAAGTCAAAGTAGTACAAAGATGCTAGATGACCTTTTGGAACTTAGCAGTATAACATTTTAAATGTAACGTTTCTTTGTCTCTTCAACTGTACTCGCAATTTCAGAGTTTACAGATGCGACCAGATGTGACTATAGAGATATATGTAACGAAGATCACTAAAGTTCTGTGTTTTTTTTTACAGGAAAATGTAGAGCCGCCTAAACGCTCATCAATAGAGGTCTATTAGCACAGAGTAAAATAGGATTCCTCTCATTGAAAATCGTTAAGTAAATCTTTTGCCCTTAATATAGAAACTGAGCATAATATATGAAGTAAAAGATACAAGAAAATAAATGAGATAAAATGTCAGGTTTTAAAAAGAGTGCATGTCTTTTCACATGTGCAGACACACACGCGCGCACACACACACACACACACACACACATACTTTGAAAGCAGACTGGAAGAATACACATCTAATGTTACAAGGATTATTTGTAGGTGGTTCAACTAAGAGGAGTTTTACCCTTATCTTTAAATGTATGTTATTTTTCTCAACCAATGTTAAGTCCTCACAATCAGAAAATGCAACATTTATTATGAAAATATTTCAATGAAAATGAGACATAATATCTTCAAATTGCATTTCTAGCATGACTTTTAAAAATGTGTGGAATTATGGCAGTAAGTCTAGTAGTACAAATGTCAAGATGACCAACGTTAATGTTTTTTCCTAAACATTATATTATGACTATGCTTTTTTCCTCCAGATCATCTGGTTTAGAATTTTGTCTATGTCACAATTAAGTAATATATAAAATGAAAATTGAATACATATTTATTTATGGTATTACAGAAGCTACAGTTTGTTACTACATTGTTATCAGAGTAACATTATCAATTTGAATACATTGTGTTATTTGTAGAAATGGCAACTCATTGCAGAGGAATTATAATAAATCAGCTTCAATCCTTACGAAAAAAGTCGGAGAAAAGCTACCTTCTGAAACCAACCTAATAAAAATCAACACATTATAGTACCAACTACATAATATAACTACAATTTATTTATCCTTTACAATGACAGACTCTAAGGAAAGAACTTTACACCCTTTATCACATGTAATCTTTATAATAGCCTTGTATGAAAGGTATTGGCACCTCATAAATAAACTGATGGGTGCAAAGACTTTGTCCTGGTATATAGCTTGAAAGTACCAGAGCAAGATTCCAATTCAACATTCCCTGCCTTCACTGCCCAAACTGTTCCATATTCTTCTACATACTAAACTTGTCCTCTTGTAAAAGTGTGACTAAAAGAAATTATCAGATAAAATCATTTGTAGGTTTATCATTGATGGTGCTTTGAGAAATATGTATACAACCAAATAGACCAGGAAGTAACCTGACTTAGACACAAAAGGGTTACATCTTTTTTTTTTCCCCCAATACTGGGGATTGAACTCAGTTCACTCACAGTACACTCCATTCCCAGGCCTTTTATTATTATTTTAAAATTTAAGACAGAGTCTTAGTAAGTCGCTGATTTTTGCAGGCTGGGCTTGAATTTATATTTTCCTGCCTCTGTCACTCAGAGTGTTGGAACTACAGGGTGTGTCATCAAACCCAGCTATGATTACATCAAATAGGTATATTTTTGCATTTTAATTCCTTGGCATAATCAAGTGGCACATTTGGTACCTGATTGGTAGGGGAGTCAGTTGAACATATTATTGATCTGATATAATCCAAGGTAAAGGTACATTTTAAATAGTTCTATCTCAGTTTAAATAAACTCTAGGACTATATAATTCTACTGTGATGCCTTCAGCACCAAATTACTGCCTGATTTCTAATTTGCACCTTCTCTTGTAAAACTGTGACACATAGATAGATAGATAGATAGATAGACCGACAGATAGATAGACAGATAAGACACCAATGTGTATCAGAGTGTGTACAGTGCTTTGCATTGCAGTATGGCATGTAGAACATTATGAAATGTGTCCTATTTTACCAGTTCTGTGCAACAAATACTCCACATGTTAGTATTTATTTTTCTAATATTTATTTCAAGGTGGGGATTATTTATCTCTGCTCTACTTGGTTCAAAAGATGGGAGACAGAATTGTTGAAAACTTGCCTACTTGCACAACTGGCAGGTGTCAACTGAAGGACTCAAGTGGTAGAGAGATAGAACACTGGCTCATAGTCATTTCTCTATTTCCATGTGGCCTGTGGAATCTGGGGCATCTTATATGTTGGTCAAGGGCTGCTAGTAGTAAATACATCCAAGAAGAGAGGAATCCAGACAGACATCACTGTGCCTTTTGTCATTTAGCTTAGAGATAACAAGCCTCACTTTTACTGCTTTCTAGTCGTTAGCAGCAAATCACTATCACTGGTCCAACTCCAAGGACAGGCCAACTAGAACACAAGTTTTGATAAGAGGAATATTAAAGAACTTTCACACATTAAAAAACATACAAAGATAAATACCTGATTAACTTGGGTTAAAGCCAGCTTATCCAAGAGAAGTGATAATGAGAAAAGAGAAAGAAGCAGGTGGCAGGAAGAAAAGAACTACATCTGAGAAGGTAGATATGAACATTATGGAAGTACAGATGTCCCCAGAGTATATATTAATATGTTAGGATAATGGTTCATAAATGAATTCTGTGTGTTGGTTAGCTCTTAGTCTCTTTAAGAATTGAGTTGCTAATGTTTAACTTTGAATTCATAAATATTTTTGGTCAGGTTCATTATGATTCTTACCAGCTGGTGGCCTTTCTTGCTGGTTTATCATTAGACACAACCACATTTGATTATAGAGCAATGAGTATTTATTGAACTGATCTTAATATTCCCTCAACCTTCCCTCTATCCTCTTCTCTCCTCTCCAGTCTTTCTAAACAGATTGGCTCTTGCAATTCTGAAAGATTTTTTTTTTTTAAAGAATGTTGTTTAGTTTTGTTTCATTCTGTTTTGGGGGGTATTGACTGTAACCTCTGCAGGCATACTCTTTAGGAAGTATTTCTGTTACTGTAGCTGGAATGAAAATGTGACAAATTCAGTGGGATTCATTTCTCAATATGATTTCCAAAAATCACGCTTTAAACAGTGTTTTAATAATAAGCTTAGTGGATTATAAATCCTGACTTGCAGTGTAGCAGAAAATGCCCCTGCCCACCAAGGTGCCTAGGTAAGCTCTGGTTTACTTCAGTTCCTGTTATAGTTCCTGTTACTTCTGTTTCTCAGAAACAGCTGGTTCCTGTGATGCACACTGTAAGAACCAATCAATAACTGCCAAATATTCTGTCTCTGTACTTCCACTTTGCAACCCCATAAAAACCACCCTCCCTGAGCCTTTGGGGCCTGACATTATTTGAGGCTAGTGCTCATTGACATTAAATAAAACTGCCTCCAAATCCTAGGTGATGTTTCAATATTTCTGTTTGCTGCTGCATCTGGTGGGTTGGTCAGGAAGACTGACTGTGCTGACTTCTTTGGTCACTGGTGTGGCCCTCACAGACAGAGCAAGGACCTCTCCAGGTCCTGATGGGAAGGTGTGCCCTCGAGATTTCTGGAGTCCCTTGGAGGTCTGGAGGAGAATTCCTGATTCCCCATTTGAGCGTCTCACATCAGACCCAAAAGGTAGAAGGACAGTCTGCCTGCCTGCCTGCTTGATTCCAGTAAGACTCCTGGGTGCGACCAATTTCAATCTGTGCCTGCTCAGTTCAAGCTTGATGACCTCTTGTTAGTTAGGCCTCCCTATGGTTTAGGGGAGGGATTGTTTTAACCTCTGAATGCCTGTTGAATGATTGTGTGAGTGTTTGTAATAGACAGTAAAAGCAATGGACTGTTCTGCCTGCTCCACAATGAGGAAGTAGAATTCCTCTCCAAGCTACAGCTTGACTAGGCCCCAACTTGCGGTTCCATGGACACATCAAAAAGGGACAAAATGGAGAACCTAATGATGCACAAGCTTTGTTCCACAAATGGACAACAGGATGTGAATAGAAGTTAATTAACAGGGAGTACAAAGGTTATGCTGGTATGCTTCCACACTCAACCCAACTTACCTAACTGCTCAGCATATACTGTACTTACAGTCAAGTCAATCATCCTAAAGAAGCAATGAATTCCATGATCGTTTCAAAGTTTCCTTCAACTACTAACCCATTTTCCTACCCCTCTAATATTCTGAAAAGTTGATGGCAAAAGGAAAATGTCCTGGGTTTTCCAGGAAGACTGACAAAGAAGTAGCAAGAAGGAGGATAGAAAATCTTTTCTGCTAGATCAGCCACTTCAGGCCATACCAGATAACAGAGTTGGCAATAAACAGGGAATTTCAATCAACCACTAAACAAGACTCCCACTGAGGAACATACTGGAGAAACGTGAACAGTTAAGGCAGCAAACAACCATATGGCTGCTCTTAATGACCCAATAAATACAAGAAAAGTGTGGCATTTTTAATCAGTTCTGAACTAAAACCTCATTTGTTTGTTATGTTTCTGGTTTTAGGGAAGGCAAAATGCCAGTTCTCTTTACCTTTATTCACACTTTGCCAGAAATGCCGGAGGGTAGGGGAAAAAAACTGTATAAAAATAATCTTACTTTTTGTTTCCTTCAAAATTTTCTTTTTCTATTGTTTCTCACTTCACATGACACCAGTCAGTTCAAATGCTAGATCAGCCTTCTAAATCTCCAAGATTAAATACAGGGAAATTAGTTCTATGATTACAATAATAGCGACAAGTCTACAAGCAAAAGATCAAACCAACAAAGAGGACACATGCACCCCATTTGTTTCAAAGTCACCATTGATGCAAGGACTCTCTGCAGAGCTGCATCCTGCTGGTCACGCTGCTGGGCCTTCTCTCAGTGTAAGCTACTTTTTCCCTAGTTGAGGGTGTGTTCTAGCAATGCCCTATTTCATGTTCTCTGAATAACTCATACTTATATTTTTCTTCTTACTTCTTAACAAGTCTCAGGTCATCACAAGTGGGCACAGCTCCATCAAAACATGGAATGTTGACTTTTTACACTGGGTAAACATCCAGCTACACAACCATCAGACAGCAAGTAGTCAACTGGTATTCATAGAATGAATGAATCTGAATTTTCTATATCTTTGTCACTATCATTTTCTCTAAATCACAAAATGCTCCCAATCTTGCCAACATTACCATTTCTGCAAAATCCACTGCTTATCCCCAGGTCAGCATCCTGCAGGAAGCCTTCTTTGATTACCTCAGCTAAGCGAGTTTCTCTTCACAGAAGCCCCCACATCACTTTTTGTTCTTCTATCTTGGCACTTATAGTGTACTGATTTGTTTATTTCTTCTTTAGTTACACAGCAAAGTTCCTGTATATCCCGTATATCCATCCTTACAAATATTTAGGCCATAGTAAAACCAACTTTTTGGCTATTTGTCTGACTCCACACTGAATTTTCCCCAACTATATGAACAGTGAATGAAATAACAATGGTTTTTCTACCTTAGTGAACGTACAGAGGACATACTCAGTGGATTTTATATTAGCTTGTCTGAATTGAATGGCAGTGATTTCTGTAGTCTTTTCTTTTCATCTTCATTCCTGGTTCTTGAAGGTCATTGTGTTTTGAGTATAGTAACTAACACAATGCATCACTGTGTCAAGAGAATCAACTATACTTCTGTTTTGTTTTTCTTTTTCTTCTTTTTTTACTTATTTGGTTTTTTGGTAAAAGGTAAAATATTTATACAATCTGAAGAGAAACCAGAGAATGTATTTGGTTTTTTGGGGGACAGGGTTTCAGTATGGAGTGCAAGCTGGCCTTGAACTCACAGTGCCCCTCCTGCCTCAGCTTCCCAACGGCTGGGATTACAGTCATGTACCACCATACCTGATTAGAATCAAATATGTTTCACTCAATGGAAAAAAATGAAAGTTTTCCAAACCATATTCTGCCTTTCCAATCTTTAAACATCAAATATTTTCACCTAAAAATATTCTTATAACATGATCATCATGAAAGTTCATTTCCCAAACTCTGAACATTGAGGGCAATGATACTCATCAACTTAATTAGTTTAGATGATGGGAAGATCACAAAGTATGTTTGTTTTCCAAGAAACATTAGTGTAGGTATGAGTTTCACCACAATGTGATCAATAGCACACACAGTGTCAGTTTGTATTTGTTCGTCCATTTGCTTATCATTTTCATTGTGAATCTCAAGTCTGGTAAAATGGCAGTAAGGGGCTTCAAGTTTTTTCTTAAGTTTTAGTTTTTGCAATATATATCTTAAATACTAAATTTTGTCATGGTCTCTGATAACTTTTTGAGATCAAGCTTGGCCTGAGTAAGTGAGATGATGGCTCCTTAATGACCGCCATCAAGGCGTGATGAAGTGCAGGTCTCCTGGAGCCATTCATCACCTGCTTGAGGGATCAAGAGGGCTATTTCCCTGCTGAGAGGCAGGCCTCATTCTCTTGCCCCATTACTCTCAAATCTTCCTTCTATTCTTTTTACTCCATTAGTCTCTTGTGTGTCTGCACTGAGGCTATCTCAGAATGACCTCCAGATCTTAATCCTTGATATTTCTATCTAGGTCTAATCTACTATCTCAATTGAAACATTTGGTGATGTTTATACATTGATATTTAATCTTTGCTTGCTCTAGATCTGAGAATTTAATTTATAAACCTGTTTTGAAATTATCTTTTTAATACCTATTGCTACCTTTTCTAGTAGAGCAATGTATAATCTTCCCTGATCTAAAACATACTGGTCAAGAAGCATAACCTTTTCTGATTATTCTTTATAAATTCATTTGCCTTTTCTTTGTTGTCTGGGACCCCTGTCTAAGCCATAATAGAACTATAATTGCATCACTCTTACTGACACATCTAGTTTTAGAATTATTTTACGGAAAATTAAAAAATTAAGTAAAACTCTTGAAGTCTCAAAAATTAATAAATGTTTTTTAAATTCTCAGATTTAAACATTGATGTGGTAATAGACACAATTTGTCTACTGTATACAAAATAAGATATAAACTACAGATCAAATAATCACAAATATCAAGCATAAATAATAACTTATGGTCTACATGAACTGGTCATTTCCTGGGCTAAGAAGACAAGAATTATTTTCAGTATTTTTAAAACATTATGAAAACAGCACATTGCTTCAAAGACAGTATCATAAACTAAGCCAAGATTCTATCTATGGAGAGACAGTGTAAATACCAGTTATCTATTATGTGTACACACTCAACTAGACATGCATCAAGTTTGTTCCTGGTCTCTTTTCCCTACAGATTAATTTTTTTCATACCAAGAGTCTTTAACAATTCCACGGAGAAGATAGCCGTTGAATTAATTGTTCGCCAAGGTATCAAAGGTCTCAAATAGAGAAGGAGTTACATAATAGGAAAAGGAAGACAGAATTGAGTTGAGTCTAGACTTTAGATCTTCACAAATATTTATAGATTCTGAAAACCTCATTTCTGCAGCATCTTTAAAAATTGACAGCTTTTCATAGTAGACTATGTATTTTTACATTCTGACAAAGTTTTGATTTTTACTCAAATTTGCAAAAGGTAATTTCATAATGAAATACCTATCTTCAAATTTTAACCTCAACAATCCAAAAGAGAACTTCAAGCTTTTTACTATGAAGTACTCAAACTTGGTTTAGAAATAAGCTATCCTTAGGTCTAAATACTTGATCATTTATTAAAAATGCTGCAAGAGCTTTCTACTTTGTCACCCAAATTGCATGTCAGACAATAGAGAACAGTTTGTCATGCTTAAGCATCATTCAGTCATATTCCGGGTTTGACTTCAAAGCTTTCACAATTCAATTTTATTTAGAATTAAGAAAATATGAGTGAGAAGAACAGTGCAAGGACAGGGCAATACTGATCTTAAACTACAGCTCGCAGCAAAAGGGAAGTCAATGTGTGCGTTTCCACTTCACCTCTGTTTTCAGCCTACACCCTCAAAACACTTCACCCAGGTGCTCTCCGTCATCAGTGGGGTTGTTTAAATATGTTTGTGCCAATGTTGGTCACTACTTATGCTGATGAGCTTGGGAAACAAAAGCATAGAGAGCCAACAGATCCTACATTGTACAAGTAGAAAATGTCACTTGTAACTATCTCAGGTATTCTGGACCAATTTAAAATCTATCTTTAAAAGCAAAACAAAATCAACCTTTCATTATAATGAGATATCAGGAAAATTAAGAACATATACTACAGGAAACTCCAGAGAAATTCTGAGGCTTATTTCATGAGAGACTAATGAATCTCTGAAAGAGCAATGGAAACAACCCAAAGAAACACAGATCCCTTTGAGGATGGCAGTTTGATCCAACTGAAACATTAATAACAAACTTTTTGAATATAAAGTATGCAAATGATCTATAAATCAAATTGTTCAGTATTGGAGGACTCTTATTTACTATTCATTTTGTTTCAGTCAGCATGTCCCAAGAAGATGAAATAAAAAATATAGACTATGACTAACATTCCAGTTGACATATACTGAGCCCAGTAGGCAAAAAAGCAACAAATAATGAATGAAAATTCTCCATTTATTATATTGAGCTAATAATTACATTATTTATTAGAGCTCAGGGGATAATTTTAAGTATATAATTTCATTCTAAATAAATCTTAGAGCTATTTTAAGAGGTCCTACTCGACTGTTTCTGATAAGAAAAAATATTCAATGTAAAAGAATTTAACTCATATGAAAATCAAGTAATCTGAAACAGAAAATACATAATTTTATTTAGGATTTCAGATACTCTTTCCTTTGTAAAAATATAAAATATGATGTAGTTATATTATAGGTTGTTAAGTACTGAAACCAACATTCCTCAACAAGAATTTTTAAAATGACCATGGTCATTTATTGCTGAAGAGATATTTTAAATTTCCTTTTTCATTTGAAGAAGTCTTTCTTTATCCTAAAAACCCTGCTGTCTGAGTGTCAGGTGTGGGGAAAGGCAATGTTAGTTGGTAGAGAAGCACCTCATTACCACAAAAGCATCCCTTAAGCCGAGGTGTTAGTAGAAGAGGGTTTGATAATAAGCTTTTCACTTTTAGGGGTTATGGTTTGGGACTCAGAAATAATGCTTGCACCCCAGGACTCCTGCTTTTGGCTTAGCCTATGTTGTGCAAGTACAATAAACACATATCCTCCTCAAACAGATACTATCTTAACTGTTTAAGGTACTATAGGCAAAATATAAAATGAAGATTTACATAGAAAATGTAAAGTCTTATGCCATATTCAAATATTAATTTCACTATTGAACAAAATCATAATTGATTTTGTTTCCTTTTTGATCTTAAACATATACTTTTGAGCCAATCAGAATTCTCTTTATTAAAACATAAGTTGCCTTTAAAACTGATGCTGTACTCCTTCCTAAAATACCGCAATTAGTGTAAGGTTGAATTAGGTTCAGATTCCTCTGTCTGAAGTGTAGTTAGGGTCAAGTTTATATTTGTACTCTTAAAATTCAAGGTTAAATTTTACTGCTTATTTAAAGTGATCTAATTTGACTGTCCTTAACTACATAAATATTAATTAAGAATACATTAAATAATTTGCTCTTTTGAATTTTAAATACATAGATAGAAATTAAAGTTTTTATTGAGACAATAACATATTGTATCCAAAATATTGGCAAAAAATAATAATACCCTGCAAAGTTATGTGTGATAAAATACTTTAAAAGCTTATAGTCTCACCTTCTTAAGAAACAAACACCACACAAGGACTTCAGAAAATCCAAGTCATGATTTACATTTAACTGCTTTGTGAAAATGCACTCCAGAAAAACGGTTTTAAGACAAAGAGTAAAGGAAATAAATGTCTCAAATTGAATATTTAACTTCTGCTAATCACTGGCATAGTTACTTAAAAACAGGCACAGTGCTAATTACTTCAGTTAACAAACATTTCTTCAGTCTTCACTACATGTGGGAGAAAAATATTTGGATATTCCAATTTTTTTCTACAATATTTAAAAGTAATTTTCTCTGTGCTCTTTTATAAAGTAAGTTTTTAGGGTCCTAGGTTATCTGTTTAAATACAAATTTAGCTTCATCACAAAATATTTGAGAGGGGGTATATTTTCATTGTGGTTTGGTCCCATATGTCCATTTTCATTGACTCGAGAGGTATGAATTACCATATTCCATATGTTATTAATGATATTTTAGTTGCTTAATTTCTAAAACATGGTCATTTGTTGAAATGTTTCACATTGCAGAAAAAGATGCTGAGGGCACTGTCCTGAGTTCATTGGTCACGGCTGTGTGAGTCTGCAGTGTCCTTCTTGAGTCTTCATTGGAGAAGCTCTCAGCTCCTCAGCTATGCCACTCCTCCATTATGGTGGCAGTTTGTTTACATAATTTGGTAATTCTGACATTGCTTCTTTAACATATTTTGAGTCCATATTATTAATTATGATCAGATAATTTTTAAGTACTCTATCGTCTTGGGTTATTCAATCTTTTATCAAAATCTAGGAAGCCTCCGTCTAGTAATACTTTTTCCCTTACAATCTACTTTATGTGCAGTTAAAATGGATTCAACAGCATTCTTTAGTTATGACTTGCCTGAAATAGCATTTTACACTCTTACTTTTGTTCTCATGTGCTTTAGGTATGTCTTTTATAACCTGTGCAAAGTTAGATTTTCTCCTTTTAATCCATCATATGAATCTTGGTCTTTTAAAATTCAGTTAGAGTGAATTTACATTTTACTCCATTATTGATATATGTGCTTTTATTTCTGCCAGTTTGGTGTGTGCTACTTATTTGTAACAGTTTTATATTTCTCTCTCCCCATCTCTGTTTTATTCATTAATTCTCTTTTCCCTGTACTAATGTTATATCCTATTCAATCCCTTGTGTGGCTATGTGGACTATTTATTTTTGTTTTTTATTGTTAGTATATCTATGTAACACATAATAATTACATTCATATTGGGGAACAGGTATATATACGTATCATATCTTCATCATTTTTACTTTCTGTTCTCCTCCCTCTCTCTACTCTCCCCCATTTGCCAGATCCCTTTCCCAGTCTCTACAGCCTACCTCCCTGTTTTCTACTATTTCACTTTTATTATTTTGGTCTTTAAGTTAGTTATATTCTGGGTTTCTCATATAAGCGAAACCATACAATAGTCAACCTTCTGTGTCTGATTTGTTTCACTTAGCATTATGGTCTCAAAATTCATATGTTTTCCTCCAAATGGCTCAAATTTATCCTTTATGGCTGAATAATACACCATTGTGTATATAGTTACTCTGTGTTTTCTTTATTCATTCATCTGTTGATGGGTACATAGTCCATTTCCATAACTCAGCTATTGTGAATTATGTTGCTATACACATGGGTATAGATGAATCACTCTAATATGATGGCTTTAATTCTTTCAGGAAGGAATAGCTATTCCTAGAGAAGGAATAGCTCTGTGAAATGGAATTACTACCTTTAAGTTTTTTCAAGGATCTCTGTACTGATTTCCATAGTGCTAATGCTAGTTTTCATTCTCACCAACAGTGTTCCTCCTTTCTCACAAACTCACAAGTATTTGTTGGTTTTAGAGTCCTTAATGATAGTCTTTTTGGTGTAAGAAGGAATCTCAATGTTTTGATTTGCATTTCTCTAATGGCCAAAGATGTTGAGTCTTTCTTTCTTTGTTTACTTATTGGTCATTTGAACTTCTTTTGAGAAGTATCTATTTATTTCAGTTGCTTTTTTTTTTTATTGGATCATTAATTTTGGAGGGTATCTTCCAAAAGCCTTCTCATTCCTAGGTTTGGATAAGGGTGGTCGAGAGTAACCAGGGCCTCTGTGGACAGATCGGGTACCTCTCCTGGGAGAAAAAGGGACTCTATGATAAGGCCTGAGGATATATTCTGCTTCAGTGGAGAATTTTGTTCCTGTGTCCTTGTTGGGACTTGAGGACTCCAACCTAGGAGGTCACTCAGCTGGAGCTTGGTGAGGAACTGGGTTACTTCTCAGGTAGGATTTGAATGTGGTCAAAGCACTAAAGGCCCGGCTTTGAACTAAAACAATCACCGGGTTCAAAAATGCCTTCAAAGAGAAGCAGCCCTTATTGACTACCAGAAAAGTCATAAAAGAGAAAAATTCCCTGTGTCAGGAGTGTAAGGAATCTCACAATGGAGAAAAAAAGCCTTAAAGGCTGGGCATGGTGGCTCACGCCTGTAATCCCAGCACTCGGGAGGCTGAGACTGGAGGAACATTGTGAGTTCAAGACCAGCCTGGGCTACAAAGTGAGCTCAAGGCCAGCCTGAAGGGATAGTGAGACCCTGTCTCAAAGAGACAAGGGCCAGGGATCTAGCTCAGTGGCCTAAGCATCTGCCTGGCAAACATGAGGTAATGAGTCCAATCCCCAGTGCCACAAACACACACACACACACACACACACACACACAAAGCCTTAAAATATAGCAATGATGAGAAAGATTTGTTCAAACTTACTTCTTCATTTAACACCACAAAGGTCTGAGCCAAGAAAGGTCCCTTGAGTGCAGTGAAGACAAGTGAGCCCAGAGCCAAAGCTTTGTAAACAACATAGTGAACAATTATCAGCCCAAATGAC
>RJWT010010141.1:0-24480 GCA_004365215.1 Cuniculus paca | reverse complement strand
CCAGGGATTTAGCTCAGTGGCATAAGTGCCTGCCTGGCAAGTGTGAGGTCATGAGTTCAATCCCTGGCACACACACACACACACACACACACACACACACACACAAAAAAAAAAAAAAAAGAAAGGAAAAGAATTCCTCTAAACTAGCAATAATTTTCTTCTTGTGTTGAAAATTGTTTTCAATAGTACAGATATGCATATTTTAGCTAGATTACATCATATACTCAAAAAAATTGCAAACAAGTTTCATTAATTGTAGAGTAACTTAAAAGTTGATATTTATTTGATTAGGTCATAGCATTATTCACTTTTTCAGTTTACCATTTGGGGCAGAAGTTCAAGAATTTTCTATTCAGTTTTTATTACTGAGATCTTAAAGTTTTATTTATAATTTATTTGTGTTTTTAAAGGTCACTGGCAATAAAGATTATTTTAAGAGCTATATTTTTAATTTTTAGATTTTAGGTTTTACCAAATTGGGATTCACAGATCCTTACCTAAATTTATTATAGCTAGGCTAATAATCTTTATGTGTATCTAGAGATTGGGGTTTGAAGCTTGAGGCTCTGTGCTGAGCTATATCTTAAACTCTTTTATAATTTTTAATTTTGAGACAGAGTTTCATTAATTTCCTATGATACCTAGGCTGAGCTCAAATTTGTGATCCTCCTGCTTCAGCTTTCTGGAGTGCAGGGATGCAGCAAAATACCTGGTGAAAGACAGTAATCTTTGGACTGCTTAGAAAATAAGTATAAAGTTAGAAATTATTCAAACCAAAAATTTTTATTTCTGGCTTTATTTTTTTTTTTTGTGGCACTGGGCATTGAACTCACAACCTTGTGCTTGCCAGGCAGGTGCTTAGGCTGCTGAGCTAGAACCCTGGCTCTGACTCTATTTTTGATACTATCTTTTGGTGAAATCTTGAAGCATATGTGTTTGTGGCTTGAGACCCATCAAAGTTGAAAATACCTGTTATTCCAGTTAGAGATAGATTTGACATCAGCAATTTGTGCTAATGGGAAATAAATGCTACTACATTTAGCAGCAGCGAGGCTTGTTATGGAAAAACTCAACTCTACTGGTAAAATTATTTAAATAAAATTAGCAAATAAGACTCAGAAATGATAAGTGACTTGTTTGTCTATGGCCTTGCTAATATTAACAGTAAAGTAGAAACCAGAACCTGGCTTAATCGACCTCCCATTTATTTTATCTAATTGATACTCATCTACGTTACTATTGTGAGTTAGCTCTGGTTAAGGTGCGACTCGTGATCATAACTATTTGAAAGTTTTTCTATGCTGTATGCAGCCAATTATAAAATTCTCAGCCTCTGCAATTTCTAGATCAAGCTCTCTGATAACATCATTAGTAACTAGATGGATAATGAAATCACCTAGGAAGCATTTCAAATGATACAGCATCTGTATCTTAATTCTCAAAATTCTGAATAATTGACCTACAATTGTCCCTAAACACTACTATTTTCAAAATTCGCTCTGGGAATCTAACTTTCACCCAGGGTTCAGAATGTCTATTTGATGTTTTATAGCACAATAGTTTTCTACTCTATATATTTTAAGGTACTCGAGCATTTATCAAACTGGAATCATGAATAAAAAGCTTAGAAATAGGCTTAGAATTAATTACCTATCTACTTCTTTAGACAGGGATATTTCTTATTATATTTCTGTTAGGTAATTATCTAGTGTACTTAAAGTGTCATACCAAATATCCTCCCTTCTAATTCAGAAATAACTTTGCATTTCTGTTTTTGAAAAAAAAATCTTGGGATCAGAGAATTTTACTGTTTATTCTTGTATCTTCAAAAATTTTCCTGTCAATATTAGTATCTTTATCCACTGGATATCAACATAAAACTTTTTTCCAGTGGGTATACATTTTGAATTATTTCATTGGTATTTATAAAAATCTCCCTGCTTCTTGCTGCATGCAGACAGATTAGAATAGTTTGACCTTCAAATGTTTAGGGCAAAAAGCTTCTATTAGTCTCTTTTCTATAAGCTCAGACCTGGTTGTGAGTTATGGATTCATTCAGCTGAGATGGGAAAACAAACCTCACATTTGAATTCCTAGTTTGCCAGTAATAAATGAACATGACTCTGTTGAATAAAAGCACTCCTTGAGTGCTGCAAAGTTAGGAATCATAGTTGTGTTAATTTAATCTGGCAGTCTAGTTCAAGATAAAAGCTGAGAAGACTTAAGAGACCCTTCAGATGAATATTTCAAAAAAAAGAGGCATGAAAAGGTAAAGAACAAAAGGAGCACTAGTAGAAATTTAAAAAAAAAATGACACGATAAGTGCAAAGAAATTTCAAAGAAACACACAACACACCACACCAAGGCTTCCTTGTCCCTTTGGAGGAAGAAATAAGATTTGGTTAACACCGAGTTTCAAGTGGCAGGAAGATGTCTTAACCAAAGAATCTGAAGGATAATTGAAAATAATGGCTAGTGTTTGAAAAAAAAATAAATAAGCTTACAGATATAAAAACTCTCATTAAAGAAATAAGAATTGAAATCCTATGATGGGCTGAGGTCTCCGGGCACTGGTGTGGGGCTGAGTCTTTAGAAGAGAACTCGTTCTGGGCCTCTCGACCTGTCTGATGGTTATGGAAGGAGCCCCTTCTTCATGGGGACCCCGGAGTTACCTACTAGGAGACCCTATTGCTATTCCTTCCCACCGCTTTCTCCAGTCTTTTCCTCTTCTGTGTTTTCTTTATTCCAAGCTTCTTTATTTTTACATTTGCTGAGTTAAGATAGGTGTTTTTCTTTTTTTTTCAGTAGAGATGAAAGATATCTTTAAAAATTGTTCACCTCTTTTGTACTGCGTAACTAAACTTCCTCCACACTACTATATTTCTGTTTTTTGGAAAACTTCGGTAACAGAAGTACAAATCAATGGGAGAATTTGCTTTATCACCATTTTTAGAGCGGGCTTTCCGGAAGTGCAAACATGACGGTAAATTAACGCTGATGTAGTGACAAGGAGAGAGCGGTAATAACAGAGATACCCAGCAGATGCCGAGCTGCAGAGGGTGAGAAGCTATGACATTCATTTAATGGTTGTTACTTAGGCTCTGGACCAGACAGAAGGTCTGCATGGTCATTTTTATCACTGAATTGATGAGAGTCACAGTCGGTCCCATGCGCAGCTGACTTCCCCCAACCTGCTTGGTGCACGACGCATGCTACGGTGCAGTCTGAGAGAGGCTGCAGATGCAAGGACGGAGCCGTGGAAATGAGCTTCACTCCTGCTAACTCCTGCAAGGTGTCTGTGAGGGTAACGCACCTACGATCCGGCACCTTCTGTGAGGTCTGACTCTCCTGATTCGGCACTAATTGATTTTCAGCTGCAAATTTGCTTTATTCACAGATCGGCCTTCTGAAAACTTCCCAAATGAATGCGAGAAAAACAAACACTGTTTCTTAAAGATTTGGTAAATGACAAATGGAAACAGAATAATTTCTCATATGGATTGTAGAGAGGCAGTTATGGTACATGCACACTCATCATTCAACGAGCATTGTGATATTAGTTATACGGGTCTATAATCAGTATTTGTTTAGAGATACAAAACTATGAAATTTATAAGTAGCATTTGAAATTTTTCTATCTTGACACTATAGTTTGACCTATGATCTCAGATAGGAATAAACCAAAATTTTATTCCTTTTTTTAAATTGAAAATAGATATGTCTAGAGCCTTTAAAATATAAATCAGTATTACAAATACAGATTGACTCATCAGGAAAAACAGTGGTAACTACAAATAACTGGTAACGATAATTTTGTAAACTCCAAAGTTTATGGAAATTGCATTTTCAAAAATCAGAATTAGGCTACTTTATAGACTTTTAGTGTTACATCACAAAAAATGATCCGTACGAGGTAATGTATATGTTATTAGCTCAATTTAGTCAACTGGCCATGAAGGGAAATATCAAAATATTGTTGTGCATCATAAATATATATCACTTTATGAATTAAAATAAAAAAATAAAAAATTAGAGTACTCTGAAGAAGTACATTTTAGAGTTATTTTTCTTTTTGACAGATATTGTTATGAAATGCAAAATCTTGTAAAGGCATAAAAAATGAGTTGTAAGCATAAGAATAAGAACATCAATCTAGATTATTTTCTGAAAATATTAAGGCTTTTAAATTACCAATATAATCCAAAATTCTGCCCTTAGAAATTTTATTTTCAAGTATTACCTTGAGGAAAAAAGGAAATTCTACCAGGAAAAAAGAAAATACCTGTAATATAATGCTGTCTCCTATAAATGATGGACTCTTACTTCTATAAAAGCTCAGTGTTCCATTTTAAAGAAAAAAAGTAAACATTTTTTTAAACAACATTGAATATTTGTAAACAATGATATTTTCTTGCACCATAAAGTGCTGCTTCTGATTCCTGTGAAACAGTGTTCTAATCATTTTTGTACTCATCATTGTATATTTACTTAGTAGCAATCACTTTTAGCATCTTCATAGCACATAGTGTCAATAATACATCATTTATTCTTGATATTGATCTGTGGAAGCAAAGCATAAGTGAAGCAGACGCGGAAAATGGAATTTGAGAGAGACATGGAACAGAGCTTAATTGATTAAAGGAGGTCCAGGAGCTGAGACAGTGCTGACCACAGCCAAGGGCACAGGAACAGGGGTCACTTCCCTGTCACACAAACAAGGTGTTTGTAGGGCTAATGTAATTCTGCGACTCCTTCCTTACAGATTGGTGAAAGTATTTCAGAACAGAATTAAATAAGAGTAATTTCTATGTCCCTAGAATAATAAGGTCCAGGTACTACATCCAGTGATGGTCTAAACTAATGCAAAGATAAAACATGAAGAAATTGATGAACCGTATTAAAATGCATATTAGTACCTATAATATGCTTAACTGCAACACACATAATAGGGAAAAACCTAAGCCTTCACTATATGAGAAGAGCTCTGATGTTTTTATTCTCTTCTACTATCATTCTATTTTTAAAAGTTAACCAGGAACTGCTGATTTAATTTCCTATTTTACAAATGGTTTGTGACATAGGAATTGAATAAAACAGATTTGAGTAAATTTCAGTCTCACATCACCTATTATGTTTCTATTAACAAAATATGATAGATATTAGGGTTTTTTTCTCTGAAGTAGTAGATGAGGCATAAATGTTGCATTTTAATGATTAAAGAGACATATTCCTTTTCAGTTTAAGAAAAATAGGGATCCTAGAAAATAGTTGATATCTTAAGTAGGTTCTTAAGGCTGAGCCGAATCTCTGGTCAAGTACTTGCTGCTCAAATTCCACTAGAAAGTGGAATGAGGAAGAAAGATGAGTCTGACTTGCAGTCTCAAAAATCATACAGCATCACTGAGGCAAATGGAAAGACAGTCCCAAAGCCTGAGGTCACTGAAGGTAGCCTCAAATATTTCATCCCGAAAATTAAAATTCTCAAAAAGGGCACCATTAGCGTCTAAGTTTAAGCAATGTAATTTCTTTGTAAGTTCTCAAATGTAAGTTTCATTGCAACAATGTGTTATAATTGAGGTTGGAAATAGTTCAGTGTAGTGCAGTCAAAATTATGCATTTGCATTTTACAGGTGGAACCATTACTGAGGGACCTGCTCAGGTCCTCCAGGCCAGCTCCTGAGACATTTTCAAAGCTGATATTCAGTAGGAAAGGGAAAACGCTTCCAAGATGAAGAGTTCATCCGGGGAAGGGAGTCTTGAGAATGTCCTCCTTTGTAGGGTGAAAACTATATTGTCATAAACACACGGGTTTACAGAAGCAAATCCACATTTCTCACTTTTTATTTTTAATAGAAAAGGAAGGCTCTCTCTATATATTTTTTCTAGTGAGAAATACACAATTTGTAAGTGGCGAAAGTGACAAATACATTGTCAATGTCGTGAGATATGGTCGGCCTTAGGTAAAGTATTCACAGAAATGTGAAACTCTTGAAATGCTGCATATGAAATACTTTTTGAAATCATCCCATAAATGTTCTGCTTTTATCAGTCCACTTTCATCTCGAACTACCGACCAAATTCACTAACCTGGTGACTCCACTAAGCTCAAGTCTTGTAGTTCTCCTACATTCGATCCATAGCATCTACATTTTATCTTTCCCTTTTATCAATTAATATCACAAACAGATAAAGTCTATATTGCTCACTATAGAATGGTGAAAATAAATCTTAGCAAGCAGAACATTAACATGAAAATGGGTAGAACATAGTTTTTTCTGGGAGCAGATCAAAGCTATACAAACCCATGGGTATAGGTTTTTTCTTTTCTCTAGGGTAGAAATGGTTGGGAGTCTTCTGACAAACTACAAATAATCTTTTGTCTTTTGCCTAGACATGAATATAAGAATAAAATTTATAAACATTTTTCTAACACATAGACATACATATTACCTATTAGCTTTATACTAATTTTATTTTACATTTTGAACCTTTACTTTAACTTGATATATTCGCTTACTTTGTTAAATTATGGATGCAGTTAGAGTTTTACACATTAGATGTGATACACATGGGGAGGGGCTGAGCTGGAGATCGACCACACATTCAGGGTTAGAGCAAGGCCAGCCCTAGAACATGCAGCACCAGAGTGAGTCACGTGAACAAAGTGTGGGGACTGGAGCAAGGCCAGGCCTGGAGACATGGGCTGGCTGCCTGGGCCGACCATGTAAACACGATGACCTCCAGCTCACTGGCGTATCAGTCTGGCGCTGGTGCTCCTCCCTGTTACTACAGCATGCATAGCTCTGACAATGCTTCCCTTTCAGTGTTCTCAACAGAACGCTGCGACCTTGCACTTTCAGCCTGTTGTGCGCTTCTCCCCTTTTTACTGCGTATAAATAAAGATGCAGGCTGTGCTGGGTTGTTGACACCTCTCCATCAGAGAGGTCAGATCCCACCTGGTCCCAGCTTTTTTCTATGTCTTTTTTTTCTTAATCTCCCACCACCCTTCACAGGATCCTGCTGGCTGTGGGGATCACAATAGTATAAATATATCCATATATAGATATATCACTAAACAAATCATAAAAACTAAAAATATATTTAAAGCATTAAAATAAGTTAATTATGAGACAAATAATTTCAGACATGGTCTTAAATACTGAAAACAACAAACTAGATGTCTAAGTATTTTGACCCAGAATATTATCTTTATAAATGTAGATAAATCTTTAAAGTGCTAGCAAATATCAGATATTGCAAAATGCCTGCAACATAAAATATATTGCCATTTTGCATTTGAAATGTATTTAATGAAAATATTAAAATTGCAGATTATGGAGCTTAAACGCAAGGGTTTGGATTATTGTCTATCATTTATTAGCCATGATGTCCAGAGAAAGACGCTGAGCCTTACTCTGTTGGACATCTTCTTATTGCAGACATGACAAAGTCTACCTCTCAGAGGATAGAAATATTGGATACCTGCAGTGCTGTGGAAATCATTTGGCTCGCAGAAAGAGCTGCCCCAGGGTTGGCAATTATTTCCATAAAGTCCCTGCCACAGCCACGGCTTCCTCATTAAAACAATTCTTTTAATGCCATCTCTTTTTTTTCCTTTGAAGTCTCCAATCTTCTTACATTCCAATAACATAGCTTTAAAAAAAGAAATCCACCAACCTTTGCTACATGGTTCAGTAAATCCGTTCCCTCAATTCTTATTTCTTTCCTACTTTTTAGAAACCTCAACGGACAATTGCTTGCATTAGAGAAAAGAGAATCTTGAGCAAGCAAGATAAAGGAGTGACAAGGAAAATTTCTAGATGAGAAGGATGTCAACTTGCTCCGTGAGCTTGGCATCACTTTGATTTAAGCAGCTGTCTCATCTTTTGCTCATAAATTAAAGATATGAGTCGCACTTAATAATTCTATTAATGGATATTAATAATTCTATTAATCTATTATGTTTTCTTTGTTGCTTGGGATAGTACTCAGTATAAAGATGTATTTTCTAGGTCTGCCAAAACTTACTGAATATTAGAGTCTATAATTTTATAGGATCTAATAGAGTGAATATAATTTATTCTCTAACATCTCATCACCCTACCTATCCTCTTTTACATCGTCCTTTCCAGTTTTCTTATTCCAGTTCCCTTAAAATAAGAAAGATATCATTCATGCTCTCACACAACTCACCCTTAACTCTCCCTTGTACTATTTTGAGGCTCTGTATTATCTGTGGCTTTATTCTGAGAAACCTAAGATAGCAGTGAAAATTCCAGCTAGGAAGCACAGTACTTGCCATCTGTGAAGGAGGAATCAAAAAGCTAGGAACTCAGCTTGAGATGTTGCCTTTGAGAGTCTAAAACCCCTGCACGCTCCTGTGTCCATTCTCCGCTAAGAACGCAAAGAGAGGACTTCTTTCCTCACACTGGCCCCTGCACAAAAGCTCCCCTGTTTTTGGTTCCCTGGGGATGGCGCTTTCTCTTACTGGAAGTTCTCTATTGCCTGTTTCTCTCCCTCTCCTTTGTAAATTAGATCAAAGCTGACTTCTCTCAGACACTTTCTTTTTTAATTAGTGCTTATTAATTTTAGAAAATTTTGGATTTCTATGTGGAATTTTCATGCATGCGTATAACATTTGGATCATCTCCATTCCCCATTATCCTCCTTCCCAACTCCTTTCTCCCTCCCTTTCTTTTCTCCCTCTTCTCTTATAACTGTCATCTCCCTCTCAGAGGATTTACCTGCACCCAGATGCAGTGAGACAGTGAGTCCTGTGATCCATGCAGATCTCCACTATAAGAACACGACACGTACCACAAGTGATTTCTTGCCTTTTTCATGGCCTAAAGTTCCAAAGAACAGAATACCAGTCTTTGCTTTATTTTATTTACAGCATCTGTGGAAGCCCATCTAATACAGTAGGCATCACTGAATTGGCTGAATCAGTGTTTTCAGCTGAGCAGAATAATGTAGATCTTTTTTCTGTTCTGTTTAAAGGCAATAAATCAATTACTGACTGGTATGGAAAAAAAATAACATTGGATTATGTGTCTTTCACTTTCTGTTGCCCTGGTAAATAACTAAGATAATCAGCTTAAAAAGGGAAAGGTTTGCTTTGCTCACGGTTTTGGAAGTTCTGATCCCAGATTGGCTCTGTGGCTTTGGGGTGTGGTGGGCTGCCCATCTTGGTGGGTCATGAAGCCAGGGAGGCCCATTCACATCCTGAAGGGGACACAAAAGAGAAGAGCTGAAACTGGGGTCCCTGTATTCCCTTTAGGGGATCCTTCCTGCGACCTGAACTTTGATGTCACCTTTTAAATCTTTCACCTTCCTCCAATGGCACCTCAGTCAGGGAACTGAGCAAAGTACCCAATTTGCAGCGGATTTGGTGGTGGGGTCTTTGTGCATTATTCATTCTTTGAAGCAACCTATAACAAGCAATAAAATTAGTAAAATCATTAATAATATTTTTTACAAATTTGAATAGAAAATGAAGATTTTGCCTGACAATGAAAAACTAAGAAATAATTAAAAACTATTTTATGGATGGTACAATGTTTACTATTATCTTTTCCATTAAATATTCCACAACATTTTAGGGTTTAAAACCAAATAGCAAATAAATTTGGAAAATGCATGTTTTATCCTTTCTTCACATGCACTATTTCCATTCATTTACAGATCCATCTCCTTAATCATGCTGCTGTAAATCATGGGATGTCTCGGAGGCATCTTAGAATGCCACGAATAAATGGTGTTTTCATAACATTGAGTCTAAATACCCAGTTTTTTTTTTTGTTTCAAAAGATAATTTTTTCTCAGAACAAAATAATATGAGATTAACACTGGATAATATATTGTATATTGTTGTCTTCAAAGTAGTTGTTCAAATTACAAAATATTGGCACAAAAAATGACCAAATATCAAACAATGAAAACACAAACTGTTCTTTTTGATGAACTAACAGAGATTAGTAATATAGTTATCTATCTCGTGTACATATATATACATGAATATATATACATGTAATCTTTTCAATTCTTTCTTTTCTCCTTTCCCCTATCCCAGTTGTTCTTTCCTTTTGAGCAGTTTCTTTCCCTTTTACTTTCACAATATCTATTGTACATTTTGGGTCTTGTTTACTTTTTCAATTTTTTACACTAGGGAGACAATACGATATTTACACATGCGAGTCTGATTTATTTCACTTAAGAGTATAGTCTCAAGTTATATCCATTTACCTTTAAAAGTCTCAACTTTATCCTTTTTTATAGCTGAGTAGTACTCCATTGTTTAAAAATACCACAACTTTTTATCCATTAAATGGTTGTTGGGCATTTGGGTTGTTTCCAAGGTTTAGCTATTACAAATCGTGCTGCTATAAACACAGGTGCACATATACTGCTGTGGCATGATGTTTTCAATTCTGAAAAAATACCCAGAATGGAATACCTGGATTGAATGGGACCTCCAATTCTAGTGTTTTGAGAAATCTCCACACTGATTTCTACAGCAGTCACTCCAGTATACACTCTGACCAACAGTGGAGAAGGATTCCTTTTTCCAACAGCCCCACCAGCATTTGTTATTGGTTGATTTCTTGATCACAGCCATTCTTTCTGGAGTGAGATGGAATCCCAGTGTTTTAATTTTCATTTCTCAAATGACTAGTTGTTTTGAACAGTTCTTCATATATTTATGTGCCATTTATATTTCTTCATCCGAGAAGCACATGTTCATCTCAGAAGCCCATTTTTGTATTGGGTCTTTGAATTTGGGGATCCTGATGTTTTTCAATTCTTTATATATTTTAGATATAAGTCCTTTATCTGAGGGACAGTTGGCTAGAATTTTATCTCTTTCATTGGGTTTTCTTTTTACTCTGTTGAAGATTTCTTTCGATGTGCCAAAACTTTTTAATAAGGTAAGATCCCAGTTTTTGATTCTTTGAAGTGCTTCCCGAGCAGTTTGTGTTTTGCTCATAAACTCTTTGCCTACCCCTATGTCTTCAGGATTTCTACTTACCTTGTCTTCCAGTATATTTAGTGTTTTTATTTTAATGTTTAGATCTTTGATCCATTTTGACTTTAGCTTAGTACATGATGATAGACATGGGTCTAGTTTTAGTCTTCAGCATGAGAAAGCCAATTTTCCCAGCACCACTTATTAAAGAGGCTATCTTTCTTCCAGCGAACATGCTTTGCCCCTTTGTCAAAGATAAGGTGGCTGAGTGTCTTTGTAGTTGTGTCTGCCTCTTCTAATCTGTTCCACTGGTCCTCAGGTCTGATTATTTTTTTCCAGAACCATGATTGATTCCTAAGTATTTAATTTTTGGGGGATGCTATTGTGAAGGGTGTGGTTTCCTTAATTTCTCTCTTAGTGAGTTTGTTGTTTGTGTACAGGAATGCTATTGATTTTTGAGTGTTGACATTACTGAATTTGCTTGTTAACGCTAGTAGATTTTGGTGGAATTTTTAGGCTTCGAAAACAGAATTCAGACCTTTGTCAAGTCTTCCAGATAGAAGTTAAAAGCTTTGAAATTCCTCTGTATTTTTTAGTAAATGTGATTTTTTAAGTCATATGAAAGCTTTGAAATTGCAGTATGTAGTACTCCACATAGTAAGCCTTTGTAAAGCACAAAGCAGAATATATTTCATTGGAAACATTTTCCAAAAAAACCCAGAATTTTGCTTTATAGATATTGGCAGTGCTTTGAAAGTTTTGCTACACTGTAGCATGTATATAGAACAATCATGACCTAGTAAATAAAGTAGGATCAGGAAACAATGCCGAGGGTCTGTACTTGATCATTGTGAAATTCTGTTATTTAAAGAAAACAAAATAAATGCAAGAGCTTTTAGCACCTTCCAAGAAGCGGAATCAGCCTAAAAACTATAACTTGAAATGTGAATTTCTACTGGCTTAGTGTGAACACGAATATGGCATAGGAGAGAAAAGTATTCATTAGTGAAAAACTTTTTGTTGAAGAGCTAAGTGGCGGATATCCGGCTAAGAAATGAGAGCATATGAGCCAACCTCGCAGATGAGGCTTCCAGAACTCAAGAATCTTATACTCCATTGGGAAGTACAGGAAAGAAAACGGAAGAGTAAATATGTGCGGGGTACATTCAATGACAAATGTACGAAACTTTCCTATTTCAGGTGGTTGTGGGCCAGAAAGAAAAAGCTTTTTAGAGAAATTTACACACAATTTATAACCCAAGATACAAGTAAGCAGGAAAGTTAGCATGGAAAGAGAAGGTGGATTTAAACAGAGGAGAAAAAAAAAAAAAAAAACTCTGGTAGGCCCTGAAGGAGAGGGATGTCCTGGAGTCGAAAAGAACTGGAGGATGGAGGCTAACATCAGGAGACCGCACTGAACTCTTGCAGTTGCCTGATAGAAAAGTGAATATGAATAAATGATAAGAGCGGCAAGACAAACAGAATGAGTAGATGGCTTCAAATCGTATTTAATAATATGAATATTAGGCATAAATTAGCTACTTATCTTGGATATTGCCTATAAACACTGTGCCAGTTGCTTTCTATAAATTATATTTATTCCTTTTTGATCTATATGAATCTTTATAAAGTGCACAATTTTTTTTAAAGTTATTTTTCAACAAATTTTAAGAGAAACCAAAGGCTTAGAGAAAGCCAAATTTACATGTCTCCAAAAGAAACAGTGTTAATTGCTTACTGTCTCAGTCCAAAGCCTATTCATTTCTTCACTATCTTAAGAGAGAAATAATTTATTTGACATAGAGGTTGGAAGAGAACAAGTTCTCAAATATTGTATTTAGATTTCTTGCTTTTTAAAGTGTGTAGATTACACCATTGAGATTGGGAATGTGGGAGAAAGGGGCACACAATAAATTTAAGAACGCTATTTCATGCATTGAAAGTTTTGGGGCTACACTAGCACAGAAATAAAGTATGAATACAATATCCATAAAATATATAACTGGGCATCAAGTTATTTGGTAAATGTTTAGATTATAAAAAAAGTTACATTAAAAGACATTTCCATTAATCCCCCTCTAAGTATTCCCCCTCCCTTCAAATATACTTATCCCATCATTCCTTCAACTTTCTGAAGTAGTTCTGGAACTCCTGTTTTTATGAACTATGATAAAAATTACAGGGACTACTGCTGTCAAGTGCCATCCAATAGAAAATCATGATAGTGTGTCCTCATTGATCTTATTCATCAGATCTGGAACCATGTATTTTCTGGCTCACTCTCAATGTCAAAATGACTGTGCAAAGTAAGTAAACCTTTTCAATCAGTTCTGAGCATTGAGGCAGCCATGCCAATACTTAGACACTCATGCAAGGGGACTTCCAGAACTGCTTCAGAAAATGGAAAGAACAACATGATAGGTATGTTCAAAATTGGTCGGGGGTGGGGTTGATGTAGATCAATGGCAATGTCTCTTACTGTAATACATTTACAAAATTAAACTTTTACCATATTTTGTGATTGCCCTTGTAGGTGCAGACAGATTTTCATCAAAAAATTCCAATAAACATCTGGAGTTCAGAATACAAAATGTGACTCTAAATGTAGATTTGGGGATTGCTAGCATAAATGTCAGAAGTAAGTCAGAGTTTATTTCTATTATCGAGGCCACAATCCTAGCAATATAAAAAAACAGTGGTGAGATCAGAACTGACGACAACTGATCACAGTTGTAAGGCATCAGCCTGTGTGGCATCTCCAAGCGTTCTCATTATGGCCTGTCAAATAAGAACATTGCTGAACTTCTGATAAGACAGAAGGGACAAGCGACCTACAATTTTTTTTCTTAGTTCTTGTTAATAGCAGAGTTCCTCTATAGCATTATATCAGCTGCTGTCATTTGTTTGTCTTCTGTTTCTTTATATAGCCTTTAAAGTTACCCTAAATATCTAAGGACATCATTGAATAATATGATAAACCATTGTGTAATTGAAACTTTTAAATGACAATTTGAAATAAGGTTTTGAATGACAGTTTTCCTCCACTAAAATGCTCCATTCTTTCACATATTCACACTTTACTGTATTAAATTACAGAAGGATCTGAACAGTGTTTGACTTTACTTTTATCCATAACCATCCACACCAACCTAATTTATTGATGCCGATTAATATATTGCTTAGGTTGTCTGTAGTTTCAACAATAGATGTAAGAATATGGAAATGCACATGTTCTATTACTACGTAATGGCTGAACATACTCATAACATCATTCTATGATAATGTACACAAGACCTAGACTTAGCTACAAACATTAGGAACCAAACATATGTGACTCCCGAAAGCTACTAATAGTATTTTCCCCAAAATTTCTTTCTAAATTGTTCAACAATAATCTTATCTCACCAGTTATCATGAACTCATCTTTCCGTGTTGGTGATCTGTTGGGGCAGAGTCCTAGTCAACATTCCTTTTATACTGAGTCACCTAGTAAAATATATATCCTGGCTTCTCTCTGTCCCCCCACTCACTCATTTATTATCTAATTGGTAAATGTGAAAAGAAGAATTGGTAGGTAATAGCTTAATCTCCTGGTAATCTTTTGTCTTAGGGATCCATAAGCAAGAACCCTACAACAGAAAGCCTCTTTTCCAGGCCAACTCTGGGAAAAAAATCAGAGTGAGGAGCTGCTCATCACAGCCAATCTGTGTCAAATGAAGAGTATCTTAAATTAGAAAATTCATGCTGTCCCTGTCCAAAAAGAGCACATTCTAAAATATATGTTTTATTAACAATGGAGGAGACTTGGAGCTACAGTAGAAAAAACAGAAACAGAAAAAAGGAGAAAAGAATTTAATTTTTTGTCTTTCTTATTACCTTAAGACTATGGGTCAGATTCCTGCTCAACTTTGAATGTAGGAAGTCTACTTTAATCATTTAGGAGAAGTTGGCAAAACAAGGTTATTAACCCTAAATTTATCTACCTGTGTCATCCCCTTCAAGACTGAGGATACTCAGGTAAGAATAAACCACTCTTCACGATTTACGTGGACTTCTCATTACCAACTTTTATACAAAGCCCAGTTCCAACTGCCATGAAGTCATTTGTGTAGAACTCTCCAAACTCACCTCATCTCATACTCTAGAGAAGCACAGCCTTGAAGGCCACCCCATGATGAGATCACCTCCCAGCACCCATAGACATTACCTGGGAACCAACTGACCCTCCAGCCATATGAGTTCTTCCACAACTATGGAAAGGAAACTGAGCTAATGATGGGACAGACTCTGCCCTCCAAGCTAAACCCTAAGAACTGTCCTTTGGCTGTTGTGACTGGGCTGGTATCAGAGTGAGCACCCTCCAGTCACTCGGCCTGGGGTGTTTCCTTGTTCTTCTCTACTTTCTAATTCTGCCTCATAAACCTTTCTATGCTTCGTGTGATGCATGGTAACTTTCTTTTTCCGTGACCTAAGCCAAGAACCTGACGGGCAGGCCAGATCTAGCTTCCTGTCTCCTCTCTGAAGGATCTACTGGAACATCATCTGGTGACAATATTTTGTCTCATGCATGATGATTTTTTTTCATTTCTTAATTTGTTCAGTGCTTGGTTGTATAGAAGAGTGTTATATATTATGGCTTCTTAAATTCTACATCAGATAATTTTTTAAAGAGAATAAAAACAAAACAGTAAAACACAACAAAGCAGATCAGAACAATGCAAGCAATACAGGTCTTCAAAACATAATGACAGGAAATTAACAATGGCTACCCTAGTGTCTCTTGTTTTCTTCAAATTCATTGTTCATACATTCATACACAATAAACTCAAGCAAAACAAAATAATATAAAACCAGCTAAAACAAAAGAGTGAAAGCATTACAGGCCTTCAAATCAGACAACAAGAAATCAACAATGGCTACCTTAATGTCCTTTGTTTTCTTCAAAAAAGCTGATGATATCTTCTCACATATTGCAATCAAGTAGTAGAAAACAGACTTAAACCAATCAAATCAAATAATAAAAGCATTATTGGACTTCAGAACCTGAAGATATGAAATCAGCTATGGCTACCATAATGTCTGATTTTCTTCAATGTAGCTGTTCATATTTTGATATTTAATAAAATCTGCTCTTGTAAACTCTTTAGGAGTAGTTCTAAGCACGTATAAGTGTATGCTTGTACATCAATCCTTTCTGTGCTAGAGGCAATAGTAGAACAAAGCACAAGAAAAACAAAAAACAATAAAGACAGATAAATAACAGTAATAAAGAGCCCAAAACAATAACAATATAGGCTTTCTAAGCTAAACACCAGATAATTTTTTAAAAAATTTATGAAATTGTATGAAAGCAAAGGATACACTCATTTCTTCCCTGAATACTGTTTGGGAAAACATAGTATGGGATTTCCTGACCTGAAAAAGCTTATAATTTGAAGGAGTGAAAGTAAATATATGAAACAAAAGGAGACTCAGGAGTTTTAAATGCAGTACGAATTTAGAGAAGAGTGAATCATTTGATCTGGATAATTTTGTGTTTTATTTTAGAGTAACTTAGATAAAGCTAGCATAGAGGGATGAGGGGATATATCCCTCTTGGAGAAAATTATAGGATTACCATCCCAGAGCAGGAAAGACTGCAGTTGACTCTTGAGAGATGGACAGCTCCTAGGAATGACAATAAAAATCTCTTCTGGTTTCTGGTCAAAGATAGCTATCAAAATACAGAAAAATGTATGTTTATTAGGATGCAAAGTGAAAGTGTGATTTATATGCATTTCGTGATCTCTCCTTTGCTATAATTTGAAACACTGCCCTATGATTCATTTTGCTTCTGCATTATTTATTTGCTTTTTTATTCTTGCTCGTGGTTAGTAAATATGCTTTCCTCACAACACCTTTGGAAAAACACATTTACCTATGGCTCCTTTGTAAAAAGCATTCTAGGCTGAAATCTCATAATGAAAAAATATGACATGCCCAAAAGATTATTGTTTGTATATTAGTACAAATAGACTTAATAGTATGCATTTCCTCCGAATGGAAATATATGATAACATTGAAGGAAAAGAAGCTTTCAAAATTATTGTAATGTTATTTTCAAAGTGGAACGAATTTGTTCTAATCTGTACACCCTACTGTTTGTCACACCAAATAGCTTCAGTGGTCTGGCATTGAGCTATGATACTTTTTGTTTAAGTAAATTTTAATTTTGATAACTCCAGGCAAGAGCAGGTATATGATGAAGTGTGATCACAGATGACAAGATGGTGATAAATATGAAATTAAAACAGCCTTCTAATTTGCTCGACAGTTTTCTATTATGCTTACTTGGCTCACAGTACTGTAAGCTCATAGAGCAAGAGGCTGCCTAGTTAACCATCAGCATCTCAGAGTAATTTGTTATGACAGGACACCATGTGGGCTCATTAGATGCAGTGCCTCTCACCCATGTTTAATCTTACTTACTTCCTTCTCGGATTCTTGGTCACCACTAAAGACTGTACAACAATAGAGATCAAAGATTAATGGTCATGCTTAACACTGTATAAAAGCATCGCAGATGCTTTTCTTCATTAAAAGCCTGACAAACACTTTCACTGAATGACACTGAAATCATCTGTATTTACAGACCATCCACTGGTACACTATACATTAATTCCTCCACCAATAGCGGGAATAGTATGAAGCTATTAGGCCACATATTAGTATGATGTTTACTAAAACTAAATACTACTCCATTAATTACCGAGAATTCACTAAATTGTATGAGGTCATTCTTCACCATATTTAGAGAAGAACTCAAGTATAGTTTATAAAATATGAAAACCTCCTCTCTATATTTTGTATCTACTTCTTTTTCAAAACTCATAGTTTACCTTTGGATTTTGTTTTACTTTATCAACCTTTTGAGTGATTTGTGCCTTTAAAGGTGATCGTTACTATGTGTATTTTAAAGCCAGTCCATTGCAGTGGTAGATAAGAACACAGTTACTGTTTGATATACCAGCTCCTGGATCCCAGCTGTCACTTAATCTCAGTGGAAACTTGCTATTCCTAAAAGTAAATATTAAAAAAAATCATTTTGTCAATGCTCCAGTATTAGTAGTTCCACACTCAAAATAATCACTCATGTTAATGCTTAATATTTGTAGATATTTGTAAGTAAAGGAAAATTATATACCAAATGAGAGAAAAACCATAATGAATGTTTTTGGTTATCAGTAAGAGAAAACCAAAAAGAGTGGTTAAATATCAGAAATTAGTTTTACCTCACCTAAATGGGTCCAGTATTAGATGTACCAGCATCACTACAGCAGGGAAAAGATAAAAGAACAAATAACTATTTTTAGGAACTGAAAAGGTGGTTTTACCTTAGAAGCTGAGATATAAGGGCTTATAGAAGATGTGATTATATTATGTCAATTTGTTTGATAATTTAAATGAAATGGACAAATTACAAGAAAATAAGTCATAGAAAATGATATGAAAAAGAAGTTTAGTACTTAATTCAGTAGCTTAAAATCTTTTCATTAAAAGACTAAAGATTTCTGCTTCTGTAATGAATAATAATAAATATTTTAATTCTAGAAAAAACATTATACAATATGCAAACATTAACATTCCCTGTTAGTTTTATAATGGTAGATTTTTCTATGATTGCAATAATTATGCAAACATGGACAAATAAAGACAATCTCAGTTATAAATGTGTATATATCCTAGACAATGTTCTAAAAATCTCATTCAATAAACATATCAGTTTTATAATATATTACAATGGCAAATATTTCAATGAACCAGGCTCAGCAAAACAACACAATATGATCTTTCTTACACGTGGAGGCTAAAATGTAGAATTTATGGAAGTTAAAAGTAGAGTAGTAACCAGACACTGTAGGAACCATAATCACAGTGCGTGATTACAGTTAACAAGAATATACACTTCAAATTAGGTAGCAGAGTAGATGTTGAATGTTTGCACCACTAAGAAACGATAATTTTTAAGAGAATAGATATGCTATAACCCTGACTGATCTTCACACGAAGTATACATATATCAAATTATCACATATACTTCACAAATATTATATATGTCAATGACAAAAAAAACTATCATCTCAACAGAGGCAGAATAAACTTTTGGCAAAATTAAATAGTCATCATAAAAGATAAAACTATTAAATTTAATAAGAGTGTGAGCAGTAACAACTTTTGCTTCACATCTAATGAAAATGTGTTGAAAACTCCCCTGTGGAGGTGGAACAGGACAAAGATGTTATTTACCACCAGTTCTATCTAACACTACAGGGGAGGCTTAGAGAGAATAAAAAGAAACAAACAGAAACGAAGGCTACTAATCTTAGGATGGAAAATCCAAAACTGGTTTTTCCAAGATGGTATGACTGCATACAGAAAATTAAACTGGATAAGTGGTGTATGGCATTGTGAATTAGAATTAGTGTGTGTTGCATGGAAAATAAGAATCTAAAATATGAAGTACCTACAAATAAATCTAGTGAAAGTTTGCATTAGTCAAACAACAGAACTGTGAAAACTATATTCAGATAAATTAATACATTGAAAAGATATATATTACTCACAGATTGGAAGTCTCAGTGTGAGAAAGATAATCAACTCTACCGAAATTTATTGACGTACCCAGAGCAATCCTACTGTACTCAACTATAGTAGGTTTCTTTTCTACCCCTGGAACTTTAGAAGCTGATTCCAAAGGATTACAAAATGCTGAAATTAGCCTAGTGCTCTAGAATTATTAAATCAAACTGGAAAATGTGCTTTATAATAATTAAGAAAACATATTGCAGGCAAGACATAAATAAGATGAATGGAACAAAATTGCACAAAAAGGAGCATAAAATTCTCAATTCCATTCATCATCACAGAACTTAGAAATCACCAACCCAGTAAGACATCATTGTACACTTGTCCAATGGACAAAAATTTTTAAATTAACCATTACTGAGAGTTGGAATAACTTTAACATTCACAGAGTGCTGATAAAAGAAAACTGGTGCAATCGTGTGGAGAAGCCAGCATGATCCACAGTGTGCATGGTGAGGCTGCACATGCTCATGTGTAGAATTCAGCAACTTCTCCCAGCTGTGAAACAGAAGAAAGTTTTGCATGCATTACTCACAGTGGCAATATGTATCAAAGCCTCAAACTGGAATAGCCCACGTATTTGTTACTTTTACAGTTAATAAAGTAATATAATAAATGCAATACCAAATTCAGTGAATATAAATGAACAACAACTATATGCATCTACTGGAGTGCAATTCACAAACGGTATCAACGAAAAGAAAGCAGATAGTTGAGTAATATATACAATGCAAATCCAGATATGTTTGATTCAAAACCCAGTGAAACTAGAGATATATACATATGTAAGGAGATAGGTGAGGAAATGAATATAGGCCAAGTGAATTGTCTCAGTTACTTTCCTCTCATTGCTGAGACAAAACACCTGACACCCAAAGTGAAGCAAGGAAAGGTTTATTTAGCTTCCAGATTCTGGAGATTTCAATCTATAATCAGCTGGCTCCAAGGCAGGGTGGCATGGCACTGGGGCAACACTTCAAGGCAGCAGCCAGAGCAAAAGAGGGCAAAAGTAAGCCTCTTCTCCATCCCTTATATTGTACACAGGCCACCCCCCCACACCTTCAGGGTGGGTGTAACACTCACAGAATCTCCTTGCCCTCCTTTGTACAGGATGAGGATATTTACAAAGAACCTTGGCTCCCTGCTGAGTCTCTCAGTTAAACTTCTAACCTTCTCAAGTTGACACAATGTATCAGCCACAGCATGTATTATGGTTTGTATATAGATGGCCCCCCCAAGCCTCATGTAGTCATGGAAGTGGCTGAATCTAGCATTTGTGTTTGACTTGTTGTCTAGCGCTGGGATTGGCAGTGTGAGTCCTGCACCCGCCCAGGGGTGGAGCAGGCATACAATGTAAGGTTGGAATGGGGGTGTATTTTCCTTTTGGCTTGGTTTGCTCTTGCCGCCTGCAGCCGCCATGAACGGCTGCCCTCTTTCGCTCTGGCTGCTGCCTTGAGGTGTTGTCCCAGTGCCATGCCACCTTGCCTTGGAGCCAGCTGATTATGGACTGAAATCCCCAGAAACTGTAAACTAAATAAACCTTTCCTTGCTTCACTTTGGGCGTCAGGTGTTTTGCCCCAGCAATGAGAAAAAAGTAACCAAGACAGAATTTGGTACTGGAGGAGTGTGATCCTTGCTGTGACTGTGCCTGACCATGTGGATCAAGAGCCTTTGGAAATGGCTTGTGGGAAGAGTTTGGAAAGGTTCAGAGATGTCACCTAAAAGAGAAGCCCTGGAACAGCTTAGGCTGTTCTGTAGGGGAGATTCTGGTCAGAGCTCAGGAGACCAGAAGGCTGATAGAGAGCCTGCTGGTAAAGACCAGGCTCAAGAGGTTTCTGCTGGGAAGAAGGACTGCATTGGGTGCTGGACTCCACATGATGTATGTTATGACTTGGCAGAAAGTTTGTCTGCATTTTGCTTGTGTCCAGAGACTGCCTGAGAGTGAGATTAAGGGTAGTGGCCTGATTAATCTGGCAAAGGAAATTTCAAGGCAGTCAAATGTTGAGGCAGTGGCATGGCTATTGTTGGGGGCTTTTAGCCAGATTTATGTTGGAAATCAAAAGAGCCCAGCTTGGTGATTTAAAATGTTGTGAGTTTGGTCAGAAAGCTGTGGAGTATAAAGATAGAGCTGAAACCTCCATTGCTGAAAAGGAACTGAGTACAAAAGATGGCCTGGAGACATCCCAGGAAGCAACAGGTCTCCACCCTTTGCAGCCTCAAAGATACAAAAGTAAAAGACTGCCTGGGGGAGAAAGGTGCAGAGCGCCACATTCCAGAATGGCGGCAGAGTCCATGCGAGGTTCCAAAATGGTGACATAGAGAATCTGTTCCTCACAATCAAGTTCTGAGTGCCCAGCAATCCAGGCACTCGACCCCTATGGCCAGGAAAGAGGAAAGTCTGGTTACTGCTCCAGCTGGCAGCAGACCTTGGCAGCATCCATGTGGTGCTGGTTTTAGGTGCATGGAGAATGCACATGTTCTGAGGTTAAAGAGGCTTCCACCCCGATTTCAGAGAGCCTGGAAGGCCAGGCAGTGCGCCTCTGAGAAGGCAATGTGTAACGCTGTGAATGTGAAGTCAGAGTGGAGACCTCAGAAGTTTGGAAAAGCCATGAGTATGGATCATCTAAGGAAAGCTACAAAGATTGAACAGAGTGGGCCAAAGAGAGAAGCTGTGGGAGTTAAAGCCCCTACAAGTGCTGTGGGGGTGGAACCACACAAGCCCTTTGGAGCTCACAATTTGCCACAGATTGCTTCAGATGTTGGACATACACCTATGGAACTTAACATTTACCCTGCTGGATTTTGGACTTGCTTTGGTTCCAATGCTTTGTATTCCCATTTGTAACTTCTGGAATGGTAATGTCTATCTTGTGCCATTGCATGTTGGAAGTGTTTAACTTTGTTTTCATTTGTAAAGGGGCTTGTAACTAAGAGTCTGCCTTAGATCTCAGAGGAGACTTGGGACTTGGACTTTTCAGCAATGCTGAAACTGTTAGGACTCTGGCAACTCATGGAGATGGACTAAATGCCTTTTGTATAAGGGATGTACATGAATCTTTGGGAGGCCAGGGGTGGAATGTTACAGTTTGTATCTAGGTGGCCCCCCCAAGCCTCATGTAGTCATGGAAGTGGCTGAATCTAGCATTTGTGGTTGACTTGTTATCTAGCACTGTGATTGGCGGTATGAGTCCTGCACCCGCCCAGAAGTGGAGCTGACATACAATATAAGGTTGGAATGGGGGTGTGTTTTCCTTTTGGCGTGGTTTGCTCTTGCCGCCTGCAGCCGCCATGAACGGCTGCCCTCTTTTGCTCTGGCTGCTGCCTTGAGGTGTTGTCCCAGTGCCATGCCACCCTGCCTTGGAGTCAGCTGATTATGGACTGAAATCTCCCGAAACTGTAAACTAAATAAACCTTTCCTTGCTTCACTTTGGGCGTCAGGTATTTTGCCCCAGCAATGAGAAAAAAGTAAGCAAGACAGCATGAATATAGGCCACTGTAAGGTGACAATTTCTTTTGAATATATACATGTGCAAATATTATACAACTATACAAGCTTTTGAAAAAAGATGTATGTTTAAGAGGTGCACAAATGGTGCTTTTAACTAATAGTAATGTTCTTTCTCTTAAAATGAGTTGTAAGTAGGTATTAATATTATTATTCATTAAAATATTATAATTATATAATCATTTCTATATTAGTTGAATGTGTATTATCTCTATGCATATTTTAATGCATTTGCAGGTTTTTAATAAAAAAAATTCTTAGCATTAGATTGTTAATACTTAATTTCTATTTTGAGCTTAGGTCTATAAGTTTTCATTTTATACTACATTTTGTTTTATCTACAATAAAATAGAATACAATTTTTAAATATTTCCAGGATAAAGATCAGTCACAGTCTAAAGATTTGTAGGTAAAAATGTAAAGTTACAAAAATTAAGCAGATACATGCATTCACCTGGTAAAACAGTCTGGGAGTACTTTATGTAGGCACAAATAGTCACTATTTTCAATAATTTCTTCTGAAAAGACATTAGTTTTTCTGCCTGAAAAGTGTTAATAGTGATCAGAACCGATTTAGCAATGAATCTAAGATGTTATTTATGCATTAAGATGGGGTAGAATAGCGTAGTTTGATAAATTATCCTTAAAATTTTTATAATACAAAGAAAAAGGTTTTAATGCTGTGTAAAGTAATCTCAGGTCATCTGAAAAAATGTAGACTCATAAACATGCAACCAAGGAGGAGTGTGGGTACCTCATATTCCACTCTAAAGAAGATAGTTAAGCATCACTTAGGTATTATTTTCCCCAAAATCATCATCAGTGCTGGTTTTAGATTTCAAATTTCATTTCCATGTATTTGCATTATGCCTAACATTTTATTTCCTCAAATTCTGGATAAACAACATGTTATATTTATTCTTATCATCTATGAGATACTTGGTAAAGCCAGCAGTGACAATATTATGACACCATTAAGAGTAAGTATTTTTTTTTTTGTGGCACCAGGGATTGAACTCACGACCTTGCGCTTGCCAGGCAGGTGCTTAGGCCGCTGAGCTAGATCCCCAGCCCTTAAGAGTAAGTATTAATGAGCATTTACAATATGCCACAACTCTTATGAGAATTACAGAAAGACTCACTCATGTAATGTTTATGAGCACTATTAATCTCTTATTTATTGCTACAAAACAAACTATCCCACACATGATGCAACTTAGGGTTAGGGTTAGGGTTAAGGTTAGGGTCAGGGTCAGAGCTAGGATTGGTTAAGGTTAGGTTTAGGGTCAGGTCAGGGTCAGGGTTAGGGATGGTTAGGTTCAGGGTCAGGGTCAGGGTTAGGGTTGATTAGGGTTAGGATCAGGATCGGGGTAAGGGTCAGGGT
>RJWT010010140.1:0-24483 GCA_004365215.1 Cuniculus paca | reverse complement strand
AAAAGTCATCTGTGGGATATTTTTAACAGCCTTAATGGTAATGTCCTGAACTCGTAAAAGCCCAGCTGTCATTCAGTTTCTGAGTGGTTATGGAAGATCAGTCCCACAAGGCTCTGCTCTGCAGCACAAGAGACACAAACAACTGAAACATACGTCTGCATGCATGAACCTCCAGAGAGCAGAGCTGAACAGGACAGGCCGTCCTCAAAGAGCAATGGCACAGGATCCACACTTGTAACGTTCTTCAGGTGGCAAAAATACAGAGATAGAGAATACATCAACGTTATCCAGGGACTAAGCAAGGGGAATGTGGATGAAGGCAGCTGTAGCTATGGAAAGTCACGAGGAGGGAGCTTTGTGGCGAGATAGCGGCTGTATCCTGACAGTGCTGATGTCCTGTGGTGATAGCCATGCTGCTGCAACCTTGTTTTCCCAGACAAACAGGTCAGAGTGGACGTGAGCCCTTTCCGTATGCTTTACAGCTACACATGCGTAAACAAGTACCTCAAAATACAAGAGTTTAACTGGAAAAAAATACATCATAATTGTATTTGATTGAACAATTTAAATTCAAAAACAATCAAATCAGCCTAATTTCATTTTCTGAGTAAAATATAGAGCCAAAAGATTACAAAGAACATGTTATGATTGGTTTTGACTGGACAAGTCTTGCCATAACCATTTCAACTGCAGATGACAAATTTGGATTTATGGGATTTCTGATGTTTAAAGATATGAAAAACATTCACATACTTACATGTTTTAAACAGCATAAGGTAGCTTTTCATTTCGGGAGACAGAGAAAGGATTAGCTGGTACAGATAATAGCCATAAAATATTATATTTTTACTTTTTAAACTGACAGCTTTTTAGGAATTTCTATTGTAAATGTGTTCACATTTGTATAACAAATGGTAGTGGTGTTCACATTTGTATAACAAAATAGCATTTTATTGTGTGATAATGTGTACAATGAGAATATAGAAAGGCACAATTAAAACACATTAAAACAAAATTTATGATAAGTTGGCATGAAGAAAAATAATTTTAAGGAGTATACTTATGTTATCTTTTTAGAGAAACAGGTCTTTTTTTCAGCATCTGACAGTGCTTTTAAATTAAAAATAGCGCCATCTGCATTTTGGCCTTGTAAAATGCTAAGGGACTTCCATGTGCAAGCCTAGAATGGATTCACTACATTGTTTGCTGCTGGCAGTGTTGAGAGGAAAAGGTAATAAAAATATATCTGCACAGCAGCTCTGCTGGATACAATGTACAGGATCTCCCAGCTGGAAGGAACTGGAACTTCCTACGGTAGGCTCTTGGTAGCAAGAAGCATAATAGGGAAAGGCACAGACTTGGTGTAAATGTGGCAGCAGAGTAACTCATGTGTGTATACTGAGAATGCATACTATGATGTCCCAGATACTTCCAAAGCAAGATGCAGCTCCAAATGCCTATATCTCTTCTCAGGCTTTCCACATGCTTGATTACAATCACCATCCATCCTTAGCTCAAGACAGGAATGCAGTCAGAAATGTCACCAAAGCTCATAAGAACCTTTGTCATTCATGGGGGGAAGGTGGTGTTACATTATTTTATTAAGGAACAATTTTTCTTCCCCAATCCCCTGTATATTTTTAAGCCCCAATGCACTCACATATTGTGAAAAACTATAGAACAATGACATACAATAGAAAATTAATTCACTTAAATATAATTTTATGTTAACACTCTAGCATTATTTTTGATTTTTCAGTCTTTTCACAATCTGCAGCATGTTCGTGAATTCACAGGTTCAAATCACGAATTACTCACAGATCTGTTAGATCTTTGAAAGCTGTATTGTTCACGTTTCACTTGAAAGAAGGCTACATAAAAACAATGAAAAACTCAGTGGTTTGCCACAGTAAGCATTTATTTTCTTCCCACGGGTGTGTAAGTAGGCTACAGTTCTGCTAGGCTTGGCTGGAATTAGCTGAAATCAACTCTTGGCTGACATTTGGGATTAAGAGTGCCTCACATGTCTACCTATCATTTTTATTGCTTGCCCTTCAGCTCTCACTGCTACCTCCAGTATAGTAAGAAATAGAAATGGCGATACCAAGAGACCCTGTCTTACCTTACTGTCTCCAGAAATGCAGTTCCATATTTCCCATTTGGGGTACTTCTCTTGTAAGAATCCTTTATCAGAATATGCCAAGTTCCTTTTTTTTTCCATAGCTTGGTAAGTTTTTTATCATGCTGAAATTGATAAAAAGCTTTATGGCCTAAGTTAGAATGATTTCATTTTTTTCCTCTTTTTTGGTACAAGGTGAATTATATTAATATCATTACTTTTAAAGTATCAAACCAAACTAACTCATAAAATAACTCAAATTGTTCATATTTTATGTAAGTTTAAAAATTCCACTTACAAAGATTTGAGGTTGAATTTGTATTAATGATAATAGATTTGCTTTAAATTTGTGTTTCTTGTCAAGTTCTTTTCAGTTATTGATATCAAGTTTGGGTCATCCACATAAAATAAGTAGGGAAGTGCTCTCTCTCTGTCTCTCTCTCTCCCTCTCTCTCTATTTTTTAAATTTTGAAACAACTTCAGAGGCAACCATCTGGGTCTCATGCTTTACTTGTAGGAACATTTCAAGGACAATTTTAAATTCTTTAGTGAAACAAGCAATACAGTATTTTCTTTCTTTTTGTGCCATGTTTAGTATGTGGTGTTAAGAAATTTCTCAACATTTGGGCTACATTTCTTCCAAGATTGCTTTTATCCCTTTCATGCATTTTGAATCCAAAGAATTGCTCAGTTTCATGAAGGTATTTTATGGTGTCCTTCATATTTTTTTTTTTTTGTGGCACCGGGGATTGAACTCATGACCTTGCACTTGCCAGGCAGGCACTTAAGCCACTGAGCTAAATCCCCAGCCTATATTGTTCATTTTGACCATTGCGTTATTTAGAAATATACAGTCTAATAGCCAAACATGTGAGAATTTCCTAGATATCTTTTCATTAACCTTTTCCTAGCTCAATTCTTCTTTGGTTAGAGAATAATACTGAGGTTTATTTGTTTGTGCAAGAGTTTCCATCTGGTAAGTACCCCATGTCGGCATGAAAGTCATCTTCACAGTGCTTCCCGAGTTTAATACTTCATATATGCCAAATGAGTTGACTTCCCCAACTGTGTTGTCCATGTTTCCTAGTAATTTACAATTTTTTTGATTCTCTGTTAGATATTAAGAAATAAGTGTCAAAATCTCTTGGGTCTCCTACATCTTTTTAATTGCTGTCCTTAGGCTGTTAGTTACATATACAGCAGAATATCTTTCTGAGAGGAGGAGCAGGTTGATGGCTCAGATCCTCTGAGGAACATTAGCCCACATGCACCCCAAGTTTTGTAAACCATAGCACCTTCTCAAGAGCTAGGAAAACCTGGGCCTGGTTTTAGTATAGTAATAAAAGACACAGGCCCAATGCCTCTACCATTGGGGGAACCTTGGTGAGCCTCAAGGGAGGAAAGAAATCCCATCCACCACCTCTCAACCACCCTGGTAGCCATAGTGAGCCATGTGGAAGGAGGTTAACTCAGCCCATTGCTTCTCTGCTATCCTGGAAACCTTGGCCTGGAAGAACCCAGGTGCTTGGCCTATTCCATACACTGCAATACAGGTAGCCAGGCTGGGAAGCACCCAGGACTCAGCAGCAGGCTTGTTTGGATGAGCCAAGGGTAAATTCACTCTAACAAGGGGAAACACTTTGCATACAAACTCATAATTTGCAATTGGTTCTATTATATAACTATAGACTTTGCTTCTATGGTCTAATGTACAAAATCATTAATTACCTCAGTTTGTCAATTTCTAAATTGTGCTTGATGTTATCATTGTTGCTAATTGTACTGCTGTGGCTAGGATGTCATATCTGTTGTAATCAGTTGTTCTCTCTTGTGTAGCATAATTGGGAAGCTCAGGGATAATAACCTCATCACAGACCTATACCAAAAGATTGGAGATTGAGACAAACAAAAACCAATATTCTATGCTCAATTAATTGGGAAGTTCAGGATCTTGAGACTGACACAAACCAAGTCTCTCCTACACACAGGATATATCCCTGAAGAACAAAGTTTTCCTAGAGAGGCATTGATACTAGAGATATTGTTACCTATCACCAAAACTAACAAGGTTCATCACAGAAAACAAAATAAAAATTTTTTGAAATAGAAAATGTGAGGAAAAAAAAGAAAGAAAATGTGAAGACAAAGGAGCAAAATGAAATATCAGACTTCCAGATCTCCCAGAACAAGTTCAGGAGATACTGACATAGAAGAAATTAGAAGTCACACATCTGAAATTTCTGAAATTATACCAACTGGAGTAAAGAAACAACTCCATTAGGTTGTAGAGGAAATTAGATCAGAAATAATATCTCAGGTAAAAAAGAAATGACAGCCATAATGAAAGAATTGCTGAGCATATCTAAAGAAGACAGACATTTAAAAAATAAAGTAGCATAGGAAAAAGATGTAAAACTTGAATGAACAATATAGGAAACAATTAGAATGCATGAAACAGATTCAAAGAGATATCCAGGAAATCAAATATTCCATTGAAAGCTGGCAAAACTACTTGAATGATACTGTAGATATACTTTCAGACCTTGAAGACAGGATTGCAGCTAGTGGTCATGAAAGAAAAGATCTCTTAAAAATAACAAGGAACCAAGAAATAACAATTCAATGGCTGCAAGATAATGCAAAGAAAAACAATATATTAATGATATGGTTTAGCAAAAAAGCAGGAGCCAACACATATGACATAAAAAGACTATTTGCAAAAGTAACAGAAGAAAATTTTCCAAGCATGAGAAAAGAATCTGATGTAGAGATAAGGAAGGCATACAGAACTTAAAATTAGCCATAATGAAGATAAATCTACACCCAGAGATATAATAATCAATATCCCAGAAATTCAGCTCAAGAACAGAATACTAAAACCTGTTAGAGAAAAGAAACAGATTGCCTATAAAGGAAAGCCCATCAGAATCACAGCACACTTCTCAGCACAAACCATCAAATCAAGAAAAACTTGAAGTGAAGTATTTCAGGTCCTAAAAGAAAATAACTTCCAAGACAGATTGATGTACCCTGCAAAAAGATCTTTCAAAATTAATGGAGAAAGAAGATACTCCCATGACAAAGAAAAACAGAAGAAATTCATGACCACCAAACCAACACTACAAGGGGTACTGAAAGATATTCTAGACATTGACAAAATTTACCACAATTCCAAGAACAATAACTGAAAGAAACCACCAAGAAAGGCAAGCAATTAAACAGAGGTAAAAAGTAGTGAACCAACATTGGGAAAATAACATGACAGAGATAAGCCAATACTTATCAGTTATAACTATTAATATAAATGAACTTGATTCACCTAGCAAAAGAAACATACTGGCAGAGTGGATCAAGGAACAAAATCCAACAATATGCTGTATACAAGAAGCACATTTAACTGAAAAGGAAATTCATAAACAGAAAGTCAAAGAATGGAAAACAATCCTCCACACAACAGGAACCCAGAAAAACGTAGTGGTAGCTATTGTGTTTGCAGACAATGTGAACTTCAAACCAAGAATAATCAAAAGACATAAGGAAGGTCACTACATACTTGTTAGGAGAAAACTTCAAGAGGAAGAGATAACAATAATAAGTATATATGCATCAAATATGGGAGCACACAACTATGTAAGACAAATATTAATAGAAATGAAAAATCAAACAAACAATAAAACAAATGTAACAGGAGACCTTAATACCACATTGTCACAAAGTGATAGATTAACTAGACAAAAATCAGTAAAGATAATAACAGAACTGAACCAAATCTGTGAACTGAGTGTTCCACCCAACAACATCAGAATACACATTCTTCTAAGCTGCACCCAGAATGTTCTCTAAAATAGATCATATACTAATCCATAAGACATGCTTAAATAAATGCAAAGGAATTAAAATTATCCCATTCATATTATCTGACTATAGTTCAATGAGATTGGAAATTAATGACAAAAGAAACCCCAAAAACTTCATAAACATATGGAAATCAAATGACACCCTCCTGAAATACCAGTGGGTGATAGATGAAACTAAAGAAGAAATTAAACAATATCTACAATAAAACAGAAAAGCAAGTACAATTTATATAAACCTGTGAGATGCAGTGGAAACAGTCATATGAGAGAAATTTATAATCGTGAATTCTCACATCAGGAAAATAGAAGGAGCACAAATAACACGGCACCTTGAGCTCTGGAAAAAGAAGAGCAAGTCAAGCCCGAGATCCAAAGCAGGGAGGAAATTATAAAGATCAGAGCAGAAATTAATGCAATTGAGATTAAGAAAACAATACAAAGAATTAATGTATCAAAGAGTTGGTTCTTCAAAAGAATAAATAAAATTGATAAACCCCTAGAGAGCCTTATCAAGAAAAGGAAACAAAAACTCAAATTCATGCAATAAAGAACAAAAAGGTCAAATTCACTACAGTACCTGTGGAAATTCAGAAAATCATTACCACCTACTTCTAAAATCTTTGCTCTCATAGGATGGAAAACACAAAAGAAATAAACAGATTCCTAGAATCAGATAAATTATCAAAGATGGATCAATAAAATTCTGAATAATCCAATATGAGTTAATGAATTTTAAAACATAATTAAAGACTTACCATAAAAGAAAAGCCCATGTCCCGATGGATTCATGACTGAATTCAACAAGAAATTTAGAGAATATTCAGCACCAATACTCCTCGAACTCTTTAACAAAATTGAAACAAAAGCAATTCTCCATTACTCATTCCTGGAAGTAAGTATTTACCCTGATATGAAAACCAGAGAAAGACCCAACCAAAAAGGAGAACTACAGGCCAATCTCCCTAATGAACATGGATGCAAAAATCCTCAATAAAATACTGGCAAAGAGAATGCAGCATGTCATCAAGAAAATTGTACACCATGACCAAATGAAATTCAGCCCAGGAATGCAGGCATGGTTCAACATATGCAAATCAATAAATGTAATACACTATTGCAACAGAACCAAAGACAAAAATCACATGATCATCTCAATAGATGCAGAAAAGACCATAATCATAAGTGAAATAAATCAGACTTATATGTGTAAACATTGATTTGTCTCCCTAGTGTAATAAACTAAAAGATTGAATATGATACAAAATGTACAGTAGACATTGTGAAAATGAAAATAACTCAAAAGGAAAGAACAACTGGGATGGAGGAAAGGGGAAAAGAAGGAAGGATATATATGGATTGAGATCTGGTGGTCAGTTTAATGCCACCTGAATTAAATTGGCATGGTGATAAATGTAGATGACCTACCTGAGGAAATTTGCCAGCATAAAAGGAGACATGGAGAGGAAGAGTGGGGCATTGTGGGTTCTCCTAAATGTTGTTGTTTGGAGCTGTTGGTTTTCAAAAATTCTCTTTAAAATAAAAAAGAAATAATAAAATACACATTGAAGTAGCCAGGAATGGAAGAGTTGATCATATCATCCCTCCCCCAGCTCTGAGCACTGCTACTTGGGAGAAATACTTTCCAGTTGTTTTAGAGAGAAGGAATTAGTGCAAGCCATCAGTTTGAAGCTCAGTACCTGGCCTGCCAAGGTGAGATTGAGTACAGACAGGGCCCTCACCACTTGCCCCTGGACCAGTGTGCAGACTGAACCTCTGAGTCCTCCAAAGCCAGGCAGCCAGATGACTGCTTTCTCAGCTCCTCTGTCAACCCTTGGCAGTAGATCAAGGAGCAAGTCTCCCATTGCTGGGGAGCAGAGCAGGGATCCAACAAAGGGCTTTGTCTTGGAGTTCATTTCTGAGAATCAGCACCAGATATAAACCAAAGGCCTGGAAGAGACTCATGTTTCAGCTTGCCAATCTTGGAGTGGATTAACCCAACTCTGGCCCCAAGACTGTGAAAGTCCTCAGCCTTTGAGACTCAGATATGACCCAACTTAGCATCAGCTCTGGTAACAGAGGGACTGTTTTTGCCATTAGTACCTTGACCTCAGTCAGCACAGCTGTCCCTAGGCCAGTGCTTGCAGATATCACCTCTACATCTGCTCTAACACCAGGACAGACCTGACCTTCCACCACGGACAGACATTTCTTTCAGCCTGCATCACCACTAGTTGATATGTGGGCCAGGGTGTAGCATAAGACCTCACAGCACCTTGTGGGTGAGATTCAGGTGTACCCCAGCTTGGTGTGAGCCTTGACAGATGAGGGATTGTCTCCTTCAGCCCTAGTTCAGTCTCCCACACCACATCATGGTGCTGGGCTGGCAATAAGTACAGAACTTTGGCGTGGATCTCACACTGCCAGGCTGGTGAAACCTAGTGCTGGAACATCCCCAGTGCCAACCAGACATCCCTGTCTAGCAGATATCTATTTTGGCCAGCATCACCTCTGACTGGTTGCAATGGTCTTAGAACACAAGTCCACCACAGCAGCAGGAAGCCCATAGCAGTGCTGGTCCTGATCTGGGTACAACAGCATTGTGATCACTAGACTTCTCAGTGCATTTCTTCTGCAACCCTAAGCAACACAACATGGAGAGAACAATTGTATGATGGTAGCATAAAGAGGATATTGCAACCAAGTGATGGCTTAGGAGCCTAGAACTGATCCTCCACAATGATTCTGTCCAAGTGTGGGCAGAATCACACACTGTCTGCTGGCAGACTGGTGACTGTGAGCAACCCATTCAGGTCTATCCTCCTTCAGGAAGAGGGTTGTGTAGATGGAGCACCCTTCCTAGATAGTCACACTGCTTATGTAGAAGAGTATACCAACTACAGACTTGATACAAGCCTGGCTTGGATTGTCTTCCAGTGTTGAAACCGCAACAACACATCAATAACCAACTTGTAACACACTTGGACTTGAGTCTGTATCTAGTGCTGAAATAGTGGAAGTGAAATAGTGGAAGCTAAAATAAACACCTCTCTTAAAATAAACACTTCACTTAGAGTTTCTGTAGAGTTTCTGTAAAGACAGGCACAAAAATAGCCAGGAACTGGTGTTTAGTTTAATCTTAATAGTCTGGCTATATTTGCTCTTTCATTGTTAATGTCTCTTGTGACTGTGTACATTAATAGAACTATAATAGGTTTTTGTTTGGTTAATGTTTCTACCAAATACATTTTCCATTATTTGATCTTTTAAAATTTTATTTTAAAGATAATAAAACCCAACAAAACAAAACAGAATAAATCCAATCAAAACATAGCAGTGAAATTGGTACAGAACATCAAAGCAGAATGATAGGAAAACAATAATGGTCACTATAGTGTATCTTGTTATCTTCACAGTAGTTGTCCATTTCATTAGATATAGCAATATCAGACCAAAACCAAACAGAATAAAACTAATCAAAACAGAATGTTGAGTAAAGCAAAAAAAGATTTGTAAGAACAAAACAACACAGTGAGAATGATATTAGACTTCAAAAACAAGATAGAAAAAATGCCCCATATTTGCCGTATTGCATACTGTTATGCTCCCTATACAAGCTCAGACTGTCAACCCCATGCCTGTAAATTCAACCTAACAATTTTTTGAACCTCATTTGCTATCAGCTCAGGCTGACCTCCAAACCAGCTTGTGGCTTATGAAGTGAGAGGGTTTGGTGAATCTCAGCCTGCATGCTGGCAGGCTCACAGGAGGCGCTGACTTCTCTTCCTGGGCCCTGCATGGTCTGCGAGGCTCACCAGAAAGGCTGGCTAGTTGGATCCTTGATCCGTTCCTCCCGGTTCCAGCATGGTCGATTATCGGGCGGGAGTCACTGTCTGACTTTTCTCTTCCTGGGCCCCGAATGGCCTGCATTCCATTATTTGATTTTAAAAGTTTCTCTATCTTTAAATTTGATATGAGATTTAGACCACTGAAATTTAATTACAGCTATTCAGTACTGGTATTTAAATTTCTCATAGTTATTCATTTCTCTTTGTTCTTGATTTTCTTTCGCCTTCTTTTAGCATTCGTAAATTACTTCTTAAAATTTCATGTTTCATCTCAATTGACCTTGTAATTGATACGTTCTGCTGGTGGGAAGCGTCGCCAGGCTCAGCGTGGAGCCTGCCCAACTTGGCGCTGGACAGCGCCTCCCTTCCACACTGACTTCTGAGTTCTTCTCCAAACCTGAAAGTGAATGCCCTGCTTTTTGCGCAGGCGCCAACACTCCCCCAATCAGCTGTCAAAACGTCACTCTGCCCGCCCTTTCAAACTCCACCCCCTGACAAACTGAATAAAAGCTTGTGGCTTATCTGTCCCCAGGGGACCTTGCACTCTACCTCAGCTCTCCTGTGCCTGCAATAAAGGCCTTTTTCTTTTTACCCTTTCTTTGCTCTTGCTTTTCTACCACGCTGAGGAAAAACCTATCAGTAATTATATATTCTTTTATTATTCTTTCAGTGGTTAGCCAAGATACTACACCCTTAGTTTAGAAAAGTGTAAGTATTTAAGCATTTATAACTTTTCTAACAAAATCAAGAACATTAGAACACTTAAGTGCATTTATCTACCTATTAATTTATGTGCTTCAGGGGCATATATTCTAATTCTAACTCAAATATATAATCCTACAATAACATCACCTAATGCAGTCTACATGTAGTCTATATTTGCACTTAACCACATGTATACCATTTTATGTGTGTGTATATACAGTATATATGAATATATATTCAGCATCATTTTTCCTCTTCTGGAAGAATTTACTTTGCCTTTAGCAGATCTTGGTAATACTAATTAGGTGATAAATTCTTTCAAGGTTTCTCTTTTTGCTATTGACACCTTCGTTGTGCCTTCATTTTTGAAAAATATTCTCACACATAGAAAAATCTAGTCTGAAAGTTGTTTTTTTCCAGCACTTTAAAGCAATGGTTTCTTCTTTTTTTTGGCTTCCATTATTTTTGTTGGAAAGTAAGCTACGAGATTTTTGTTGCTCTTTGGGGGATATTTGCCTGTTTATTTTCTCCATGACTGGTTTTGAGATTTCCTTCTCCATATTTATTTTTAGTATTTAGGCTCCATTAGTTTTCTTTATTATGATACATTAAACTACTTAAACTTCTAAGAGTCAGGTTGTTGTTCTTCAACTTTGGAAAATTCTTGGCCAGCAGTTTTCATCTTTTTTAACCCTCACCCTCACCTTAGTAGATGCATTGCTTGGGTCCCTTTTTAACTCATCCTACCTTCTACCTCTGCACTTCACTCAGGGTATAGTCTGCTGAATTATCACTCGGTCACTTACATACTTTCTTCTACTGCATTTCCTTTGTTTTTAAACTCATGCATCTTCCATTTTTATTTTTAGTTATACTAATATTGTTTTAATTTTTTATTACTAATTTGAGTCCTTTGGTATGATTTGAAACCTTATAATTTATTTTAATTAATATAGTAATCACAATTGTTCTAAAGCCCAAGTTGGATTTCCTGAATTTTGTTTCTGTGTTATCTGAATGTCTATCTCCTCCCTAGCCATCACGAGTGATGATTGTTCTTACCAACTGGTACGTGGGTGACATTAGTCAGTGCCGGACTTTGTGAACCAAAGTTTTAAAAGTTCTAGATGACATATTTTAACCCGTAGCTATATGCTTTCAATGGTTGGTACATATTAGTCTAAGAAAAACTTAACTTGATATTAGTTGTATTCTAGTTTTAAATTATGAAATACATTGTATCTTATTAATAAGAATTGAGATAATTAATACTCTTTTGGCTTCCATCTTTAGTGAGTGATGTTCATAAATATTATTCTTTTATTGATGTATAAATATATAGTATAAAATTCAGCCTTTTGAAGTGTACAATTGAGTCATTTTATATGTAGGATGAGATCAAGCCATTACCAAGAATGAATTAAAAAACTTTTCTGTGAACTAACACACACACATCCATTAGCAATCACTCCCTCAGAGTTCCTCTGAGTTCCTCAGAGTTCCTCATGGACCTCTCACCCGCACTAACAAAATTCCTGTCTCTAAGGATGTGTTTACTTATGCTGGGAATTTCCTGTAAGTCAAATCATACAACTGTGGTCTATTGCAACTAACTTTGTAATGCTCTCAAGATTGTTCCAGTGAAGAATATATCTGGATTGCATACCTTTCAATTGCTGTATAATATACTTTATATGGATATAGCATATGTTTTCACATTCATCAGTTGAAGGATTGATGGGTGGTTTCTTCATTTGGACTCCTCTGAATGTTTTCATAGGCACTCATGTTTGGGCTTTTCTGTAGAAACGTATTTTCATGTCTCCTGGTTGTGTATTCATGTGTGCAACTCCGGGTCACATGGTAACTTTGCACTTAATTTTTTGAGGCACTGCCAAACTGTTTTACAAAGTAATGCGGCATCTCTTTAGATTCCTGTTGGCAATGCCTGAGCATTCTAATGTCTTTATAATCTTGTCAACACTTGTTATTACTTGTCTTCTGATTATAGTCATTGTAGTGGATGTGAAGTGGTATCACATTGTGGTTTTGATTTGCATTTCTCTGATGACTAACGATGTTAAGAACTTTTCATGTGCTTATTAGCCATTTATTTCTTTTCTTTGGAAAATATCTATTCAAATCTTTTGAACACTTTTTAATTGGGTTATTTATGGTTTATTATTGGGTTGTAAGAATCTTTTGTATATTTTCCACAGAAGTACTTGATCACATATATGATTTGCACATATTTTCTTATATTACGATTCCAATTTCTTGACATTGTCTTTTGAAATATAAAAGGTTTTAATTTGACGGAAATCCATTCTGTTAAATTTTTTCTTTGGTTGTTTGTGCTTTGGTGTTATAGCTAAGAAATAATTGTTTTATTCAAAGCCACAAATAATTAATGGTATGTTATATTCTAAAAGTTCCGTGTTGTAGCTCTTATACTTAGGATTTCCATCCAAGTTGAGTTGATTTTGTATATGGAATTAAGAAATTATTGTTCATGTGCATATTCTGTTATCAATAGAATTTTTTCTTTCACTGATCATTTTATTTTATTTTTTTGCGGCACCTGGGATTGAACTTACGACCTTGCACTTGCCGGGCAGGCGCTTAGACCGCTGAGCTAGATCTCCAGCCAATAGAATTTTTTCTACAAACCACTGCTTCCCCATTGGATGGTCTTGGCATCCTACTCAAACCAAGTAGCAGTAGTGTCTAAGATCATTTTTGAAATCTCAATCAATACCATTATCTACAGGTCAATTTTTAGACCTGGACCACATGGTCTTGATTGTTATAGTTTTTAGTAACTAGTTAAATCAGATGTGGGGCCTCCTACCATTCTTCATTTTAAAAATTATTCTGCCTATTTTGAGATGTTGGAATTCCATAGAAGCATTAAAATAAGTTTATCAGTTTCTGTGAAGAAATGGTGCAGGATTCTGCTAGAGATTATTTTGAATCTGTAGATCAGGTAAAAGAGCATATAGTGATGGTATTAAATCGTTCTGACCCAACTCCAATATATTTTAATTTATTTAGGTCTTTTAATTTCTTTCCATGGTGTTTAGTAGTTTTCAATGTATGAGTTTTATGAAAATTTTAAAAACTGTGTCCAAATGTTTGATTCTTTTTCTATCGTAAATGAATTTTTCCTTCCATTTTCAGTATGCTTGTCTAAATACATAAAACACAGTTTATTTTTGCATATTCATCTTGTGTCCTTTTGCTGAAAGCACTAGCTCTATTAATTTCTTTTACAAAATTTTCAGGAAATTGTAAAGGTTAAATCATCCATTCTAATCTGGTTGTATTCTAATTCTTTTTCTTGCATGATTGTCCTTCTAGCAGCTCAGTGCCAGGTTGAACAGAAGTGATGAGAGTAAGCATCCTGTATTCTTCCAATGAGAGAAAATAACTTCTCTCCTTCACCAGTAAGTTTGGTGTTAGTTGTGGGATTTTCCATAGATATCTATTTTCTGGTTGAGGAAGCTGCCTTTATTCACTGTTTCTTTAGTATTTTTATCATAAAAAGGTGTTTGATTTTGTGAATGCTTTTTCTACATCTTCTGATATGTTTTTATCTGTTATCTGTTGACATTATTATGTGATTTTGTCTTTTATTTATTATACTGAAGTGGTTAATTAGTTTTTTGCATGTTGAAACAAATATGCTTTCCTGAGATGAATTTCATGGTGTTATGGTATGTAATCATTTTTACGTACAGCCAGGTTTGAAATGCAAATATTCTGTTTGGAATATTATGTTTTATGTTTGTTTTTGTAAGTGATGTTGGTCTACTGCTTTCTTTTATTGTATTGATGCCCCTGTCTTGGACTTGGAATAAGGATTTTATTGACATTAAGATAATAGGATACAAGTCATTTACTTGCTAATCTGTAGACCAGTACTATTTTAGATTGCTGTAGCTTTTTATCAGGTTCTGAAATCAGAAGTGTACTAGATTTGTATTAGTATATTACTGATCTTGCATAATGAGTTGGAAAGTCTACAAGAAACTTACAAAAGTAGAAAACTCTTATAAAAAGTAGAAATTTCTTCTTGCTTTTTATAGGTTTTTGAGGGATTGGCATTAATTATCTTAATATTTGGTAGAATTCACCTGTGACCACTGGTCTTGGAATTTTCCTTGTGGGAATTGTCTTGATTATTATTTTAATCATTACACTTGTTACAGGTTTACACATATTTTCTATTTCTTTTTTAGCTCATTTGAATAATTCATGTCTTTTTTTAATAAGTGTATTCATTTCATTTAAATTACCTAAATTGTTGGCATACAAATGTTATTGATATTCTTTTGTACTATATTTCATTTATAAATGTCGGTAGCAATGTTAACTCTTTTATTTTTGAGTTTAGTTTGGGTAATTTTGAATTATTATTGCTTTCCTTTGATCAGTCATTAGACTTCATCATTTTTCAAAGAATTACATTTTAGTTTTATGCATTTCCCTAGCATTTTTATATTCTCTGTTTCAGTTGTTTCTATTTAAATTTTTGTTATTTCTTTCTTTCTCTTGCTCTGGATTTAGTTTTTCTTTCTGATTCTGATTTCTTAAAGTGCAAAATCATTTTTTGAGCTTTTTTCTTTTTAAATTTCCATGTTTATAGACAAAAGATTCCCTAGAAACAGTGGTTTAGTTGCATACTGCAAGAGTGTAATTCAACAGAATTATGCATTCATTTCATTCATTTCAAGGTATTTTCTAATTTCCTTTGAGATTTTGTATTTGGCCCATTGATTAGTTACCAGCGTGTTATATAATCCACACATACATGAATATCCATTTTTTTATTGTTGTTGATTAGTAACATCATTTTCAGGGATTCAAGGTCATTCTTTTTATGGTTTCATGCCTTGTAATTTCATTAAGGCTTGTTTGTGGCCTCGGATACCCTATTCAAGACAATGTCTCATATGCACTGAAGAAAGATACATTCTGTTCTTGCTAAGTGGTGTGTTCCATACAAGTCTGTTTGGTCTGGTTGGCTTATAATATCAGCTCTATGCTCTATTTCCTTTTTGATCTGTATTGAATTCTACAACTAATGTGATCGTTTTGTCTATTTTTCCATATGATTTTGTCAGACTTTGATTCATGCATTTGAAGTATCTGATATCAGGTGTGTATTTGTTTATAATTATTGTATTTCTCTTGATGGAATTATCCTTTTGTTTTTATGAAATACCCTTCTTTATGTACAGTAACATTTTTTCTATAAACATTTTAATGTGTAGCCATCTAATTCAGATTAGCATCAATTCAAATTCAATAATATACAAATCTTTGCTCTTATCAGTTCCATTCTTTGCACCTTCTTTGGATTTTGTTGTCATATGAATAAAATCTTTATCCATTTTATACTTAACAATACTGAATTTAATTATTGATTTCTGAAGCTGTCTTTTAAATCAGATAAGAGAAACAGAATTACAAACAAAAACTACATTCACATTCTTTTTTCCATTTACACATGGTGTTACTTTTACCAGTTTTCTTTATTACTTCTACTTCTTGTCTCATGACCTTCATTTCAACACTAGGAACCCCTATTAGTATGTTTCTTAGGGCAGATCTTCCAAGTATTGATTCTCAGGATTTTTTTCCTTGAAATATCTTATTTTCCTCTTCTACATTTAAAGCATAGTTTAGCCTGTGTAGAATTCTTGACTAGCAAACATCTTCTTTTAGCACTGTGGATATATTTTCCTATTTCCTCTTGAGGCCCATGGGTTCTAATGAAAAGTCAGCTGTTGAGGTTTATTTGTGATGACTTGCACATAATAAGTCACTTTTTTCTGTTCTCATGATTCTCACTGATTGAATTGAAATAGTTTGGTCAGAAAGTGCTTAGGTTTGAATTTCCTTTAGATTGTTGTACCTGGAGATCACTGAAAGTTTTGAATGTATGGGTTAATATTCCCACACAATTTTGGATATTTTCTGTCATTATTTTTTTCAGCATCTACTTTTCTCCCACTCCTCCTGCTTCTTCTCTGAATTTTCATTGCATGTCTTGCTGTGCTTTGTGATGTCCTATGGAATTCTGAGGCTCTATTCCTGTTTTTGTTTTGTTTTGTTTTTCATTTTTCTTTTTGTCCCTCAACAAACCTAACTATAAGTTACCTTCCAGACAATTGATGTTTTTTTTCTACCTTCTCAAATTAGTTGAGATTCTCTAGGGAATTTTCCATTTCTGTGACCATACTTTTCAAATCCAGAATTACTATTTGATACTGTTTTATAATTTTCATTTCTCAGCCGGGTGTGATGGTATGCACCTGTAATCCCAACACTTGGGAGGCTGAGGCAGGTGGATTTCCCTGAATTCTAAGCCAGTCAGGGCTACAGAGTGAGTTCAAGGCCAACCTGAACTACATAGTGAAACCCTGCCTCAAACAGACAAAAAAAAAATCGTTTCATTTCTTTATCAATATCCTCCATTTGGTGAGATACTACTCTCCTATTTTTAATTTTTTTTTTCTCTTTTTGAGACAGGGTTTCCCTATGAAGCTGAGGCTGGCCTCAAATCCACTGTGTAGCCCAGGCTGGCCTGAGACTCATAAAAATCCTCCTGCTTCAGCCTCCTGAGTGCTAAGATTACAGGTGTGCACCACCACACCCAGTTTCTCTTTTAACGCTTTAAATATTGTTCTTTTAGTTTCTAACCGTGACTTTAAAAGTTTCTGTCAAAGCAGTACAACTTCAGAACTTCCTCAGGGACCATTTTTACTCATCTTTTTCTGTTTTTGACCCATACTTTCTGGTTTTTTTTTTTAATGCTTTCTGGAGTTTTTATTTTACCTGTTTACTGTAGTATATTTAGTAACATGTATGAAATAGCTCTGTAGAGTTTATATTCTTTTCCTATGCATCCTATTAATACGAAACCTCTAATTAGTTAGTACAGGAGTGAGCTGATAAATGTGGGATGAACATTTGCCCCAGTCTTTGTCAAGTGGCTCTGTGTGCATAGGTAAGTGCAGCCTTTTTCACGCAGGGAATTTATGTTCCTGACCTAGCCTTCACTTCCTGCCTGTGCAAGCATCAGAGTACCCAGAGACGGCTGTGTGAAGCTGTCGTAGTTAGGGTTTACAAGGAAAACAATTTAATACAGGACACATAATTTATGGAATTATTTTATTATGGTCACCCAAAGAGTCAAACACAAAAAGTACAAGAAATCTGTCCATACATGAAAGATCCCAAAGAATCCAGCAGAGGGCCTGGATCCCATGGCGATGTCCTGCACCAGTCCAGCTGAAGACCTAGAGCCCATGACAATGTCTCACGCAAGTCTGTTTCATGGATCTGTGCTGCGAAGGCCCAAAGGTCAGTGGTGGAAGCTAGAAAGTCTGTGCCAGCAGGGTGAAGGACCTGTGCCAGCAGGCTGAGGGTTCTACATTGGAACCAAGAAGTGATACTCAAAGTATGGACCAGAGCTCCCCTGAAAAGTACCACAGCCATCTTCAGTGACGGTGACTTCCCAAGCTCCTCCGAGGCAAAAACAGCCGAGTTCATGTCAGGAGCCAGCATGACAAGCTTCTCCAGGAGACTGAACAGCACACATCTTCCACTCTGGAGCCAGGAAGCAATGCTCAAAGTAAGGACCAGAGGTCCCTCAAAGTGAGCTGCAGCCATTCTCAGCAACAAGGTCCCAAGGTCCTCTGACGATGAGAGCAGCCAAGTTCATATCAGGAAAGGAACTCGACAAGTTCCTCCAGGAGAACCAACAACACTACTTCTTCCACTCCTGTTCTCCCTCTTGCATTGTTGGCAACAATCCTCAGGTGGGTCCCCCACACCCAGCATCACACTGATTCAGTTCAGTTGGTTGTTAAAAGTTGACCACCAGTTGTCAATCCACCACAGAGGCCTTTTCCCACCTTTCCTGAGCATGTACACAAATCTGAAATACACAGAGCTTCAAATCTATGGCATGTTTTGACCCCAAAGTTGTGGCCGTGCTCTTCCAAATCCCCTGTAGAAATTTATTCCCCACCATTTCCTTTAATCTTTTTGATGAGCCTATTCTGGGTTCCAACTGTTATTCCCCACGTAGGGCAGCCTGATGCTTAGTGTTTGTCTCTAATTGCTTTTCAGAAAATGCCTGTCCTACCCCACAAAATACTGATCACATTATGCAACCTATGAATGAATTTAAGGCCGTGTTAGAGGGAACTTCCAAGGAATTATGAAAGAGGTCCTCTAATGAAAAATTATGGGAAAGGAATTTTGAAGCAACTCCAACCCTTTCTGCCTCCCTCTAGTGGCTACTATGCAGTTTAATTTCACTGCAATTGCTGCCTGCTAGTTTTCAAAGATACCAAGAATTCTGAAGATAAGGAGATAAGCATAGAGCAAATTAGATCGCCATATGCTTACCGAGATTCCACTGTTTTTCTTGAGTAAATGCTCTACGGTTTCTGAAAACCTTTGGTTAACTTCTGGAAATTGGAATAAGTTATTCTGACAAATTTTTCTAGTGCCTCATTACTTTTCTTTTTAGGATAGAATTTTCTGAGGCCTTTATGTTTTCATTGATATAATTTCTAATAAATTGCTAAGGTTATGTCGTTGTTGGCATTCTGGATGTGTAGTCAGCATGCATTGCTACATTCAGTTTTTTTAATATTTCACTCAAGATTTCTGGATTTTGTTTTCATGCTCTCCTTATATGGCATGGCATCATGGTTTCCCAATTGCCAATGGAGACAGTAACAAAATAAGTTTAAAATGGTCATTGTCCTGGTGCCAATGCACATCCAGCCTAATTGTCAATCTTCAATTCTGTTCAATTAAAATGGACGTTCTAAACAATAATGGTCTTTAATCTTGTAATTTCGTGAATATTTCTATTAAGGAAACATAAGGAATAGGTTGCTAGAGTTTAGAAACATTCTTATTAATGTCAATTTAAATATTTTCCTGCTAATTGTATCACAACCCTTAACAGTATACTACTCAAGTGATTCACCGAATAGATATTTCACTGAGTTGTACAAAACATACTGTAATTGTCTTTATGACAATTACCAGCATTCATGGCCAAGCCATTAATACCTAAAAGTACACTGAGTCTTTAGTATCCCCACATTCTCCACCCATGAATTCAACTAACTGTGGAGCAGAAATATTCTGGAAGAATATCTCATCTGTACTGAACATGAATTAACTTTTATTCTTGTCTTTATTCATTAAACAGTAAAGTATAAAAATATGTAAACAAGACACATGATGTATTAGATCTTACAGGTGATGTAAAGATCATTCAAAGTATGCAAGAAGATAGGGGAAGATTATATGCAGGAATTATATCATTTTATAGAAGAGAGTTGAGCATACAAGATTTGTTATCCAGAGGGGCTGGGGATTTAGCTCAATGGCACAAGTGCCTGCCTGGCAAGCGCGAGGTTATGAGTACGATCCCTAGCACCAAAGGAAAAAAAAAAGATTTGGTATGCAGGAGGGTCTTGGAATCAAGCCCCCATGGAATCCCAAAGAATTACTATGATGATCAGTATAGTACTTTATACCTGGTACAGTTTATAGATCTGAATGGACAAAATTTAAGCTCTAACTTTTTAAATTACTCTTTTTGAGTTGCTGCAAAATATTGTTGATGCACACGTACCTTTTAATTGTGTATAAAATAAAATTAGTTTACACTAACAATTTTATACCACTTAATTTAAAAATATACATACTGGAAAATCACATTAGTAAGATCAGGTGTTCCTTTACTTACCCATCTCTCTGTAAATGTATTCATTCACAGCTCCCCCTTTAAATTTTAACTACATCCCAATTACAACATATCATATGAGCCAATGGCAATGTAAGGAAGACTAATACACTTGTTGTCTTTTCAAGGACTCCGTAAACTAAAGAAGAGGCTAGTACATAAACAAAAGATTATGCTTTGAAACCAGGGCCATATTTTGGGTGACCATACAAATTGGTTTGCACAAAACACTCCTAGATTACATGCAATATCCCAAATAATTATGAGTTACATCTTCTCTGAATTTAAAGACTCAACTTGAGTGATAATATTTATCTATAATATCTAAAATTTTATGACAGCAGAAGTTAGAGGAAGATGAACTATCATTTTTCAAAAGGTACAAACTTATTTTCTAGTATTTCCCTTTGTTTCTCTGTATTCATTAAATATTTCTTTTCTTTTGCTACATCTTAGAAGTGTACTGATTCAGTATTTTCTTATTAACCAACTGCTTTCTGACTTAATTTTCTCTTTCCCAAAGGTCTGGGATTCATCAAAGTCAAGATTTAATCACACAAACTCAGGCTGGACACACTGAGAGAAGATGTTCCATTTATTTGGTTCTACCAATGCACATAAATCTATCTTGACTTAAGACTGCTTTTTGTTCTGAGGCAAACACCCAAAAAAATAAGTCTTCAGTCATTTTTGTGAGGCCTCAGTGGAGATCACTAAATGCATTTACTGCTGGTGACCATCCAGACCCATGTCCCTTAAATAAAATTCTGAAAATGTAATTCTCTAAAGTGCATGGAAATTTTAATACAATGAAATACATTATTTGTTCTTTGTGTTTTCACTTTTTAATTAAAATGACTCAGAAGTTATTAAAAAATACCCTTGACTTTTAAGAATCCTTTTATACAATCAGAAGATATTGGATTTCCAGGTGACCTTAAGATGAAGAGTTCATACACCAGGACTCTTTTGGGACCACATTTGTGGAACGAGCCAGCAGGGACATGAGGTGACTTTAGGGATTTAAAGTACCCCTATTATACTGTTGAAATATTTACAATAATTCTTTAGTTCATATGTTGGATTAAGAAGTACTTGTATTCACTTTGTGAATTTTTCTTTGTTTAAATTATGTATATTTGACTTCTGAGTGGATAATATAAACACAAGAGCTAAAATCCAAACGCGTATTTAGAAATCTCTTCAGTCCATCTCTGATCTCAGTCACACAGTTCTCCCTATTATAATCAATATTTTCTGTCCCTTACCCATTTTTCTAGAACACTCATGCATAGTGATGTGGGTTATTCCACTTCAATCAAAGGCGAGTTCTTTCTCACTTAAAATCTGTCTTATAGATCATTACATAGCATCACAGAAAGATCTCTTTGATCCTCCTTTAAAGCTGAATGGCTTTTCAGTGTAAGCGTGTACTTCCTCTAGTCTATCCTCTGCTGATGAGGGTGCTCAGCTTATTTATAAACTTGTATGTGCTGATTTAATGTACAGTCTCAAGTGTATGTAGTTTTCTTGTTTGTGCAAGAGATGTGAAGGCTGTCAGTGGAATACCTGCTTTAAAGAGGACTTGTGCAGGTATATCATCGTTAGCTACTGTGCCTGGTGGTAGGTTTTATTCAACAATGTATGAGGGTTCTTCTTTCTTTAAGGAATGATGGATTGTCATTTTCATCTTCATCAATTTATTAAGTAAAAAAACAGCATTGCAAGGTAATGTTAATTTTTGCTTAACCTAAGAATGAATAGGAAAATATACTTGGAACTGAACCTTGAACATTTGCATTGAGTTCTCCATTTCTTTTCTTTTCATTTCAATATTTGTTTTTGATATGATATCACTAAATCACTACTTTGCCCAGTCTGAGCTCAAACTTAGAATCCTCCTGTCTCAGCCTCCAATGGGCTGAATATATTTCTAAATTTAGGACTGTTGACTTTCTAAAGTTTTCCTTTGTTGTATCTTTACTTTATTGATCTATCATATCTTTTGTACATTAGGAGATTATCAATTTTAATAAGATCTGAAAACAATTTTCTTAATTCATCACTGTCCTGGTGGTGACTTGGTTATGGAAAATATTTTAAAGTTGTCAGCTTTTGCTGATAGCTTCTAGATTCTTAATTGTAATTAAGAAAGTGTTTCCCACACTGAGACCATGTAGTAATAGTTTTGTGATTCTTAGACACTATGCATTTAGGTATTCATTTGTTTATTCATAAATTCATTTATTTTTATTTAAATGCTTGCCTTATTTGGAAGTTAATTTGGAGCAATTATCATTTCCATTCATCTTTTTTAATATAGTGCATTAAATAATGCAACTTTCCCTTTTAACTTCAGTGTCTTCTGTTTCATATACCAGGTTTATGCCTGTGTTTGAATCAGTTGCTTTGTTTCAACATCCTATCCCATTGTCTTACCTTTACTTTGCACAAACAAAACTGTTTTCATTTTGATTGCTTTGTGCTTTCTATACATATTACTATTTGCCAGATCTAGTTATTTCTCCAAATTCTTCCCCTCTCTTAACTCTCTGACTATTCTTGCTTATTTAATTTTCCATGTGGTCTTGGCACTCACTTGTATAATCTGTTGACATTTTAATTGTGAGTGTGTTCAATTTAAAGGTTATTCTTAGTTTTCTAATGTTACACCTCGCCATTAAAAAAAAATCACAAATGAACTTCCATTGTTCTCACTATGAGTCAGGAGAATTTTTAGGTTTTATCACTATAGATCTTGCATACTTCTCAGTACATTTATTCTGATATAACTCACCATTTTTTGCTATCAAAAATCAACATTTATTATATCCTTTAAACTTCTTGTTTTTTATATGAGTGTTATAGATTTCTGTGTATGAGGTTGATGTCCACTCATCTTGTAGTATTCTCCTATTTGATATTGATTTTTCAGCTGTAGTTTTTGTGTGTGTGATATAAAATAATATTCTCTGAAAATCTTGGTATTTTCTTATTCCTTCTTCATTCTCCAGGTTTATAACCGCAAGAGCAGAACCTTAAGAAAAATGCTAAATAACAATCGTGCCAGCAGACATCCCCCTTATATCATAAGATCATGAGATTTTATATCATAACATCATCTAGCTTATTATGAATTTAAAAAATGAAGAATGAGTATTAGTAACTTATTTCTAATGATCATTTCCTTTTGATATAATAATGTTTATATTTTTAATAGTGTTTGTTTTTATAAGTTGACTCTCTTTCATTTTATTTTTTTTACCATTTTTTCATTTCTAGAAAAATTTTTACTTGATCTTCTTGTACTGATTTTAACACACTTCTGGTTTCTGTTTGTTAACATTTTACTTAAGATTTATAATCAATTATCATAGTGAGTTTCACTGTATTGTTTTGTATTGCCTTTTTTTTTTTCTTTTGGTACTGGGAATCGAACTCAGGACCTTGTGCTTGCCAGGCAGGCACTGTGCCACTGAGCTACATCCCCAGCCCTGTATTGCCTTTCAATAGTTGTTGCTGCTGTTAGTTCTAAATTGTTAACCTCATTTCACATAAAGAATTAAGAACAGCTTCCTTTCTGTGCTTTGGAAAAAATTAAATAGCATTAACTTGTCTGATTTTAAGAGATGCTAGAACCATTTTCATAAAACTGTTAGCTTCCTGCTATTTTGAGAATAGCTTTCTGACAACTTTTTCTTATTTATGATTGACTCTTTGGATTTTCTCATCTAGAGTAAGTTTGATAAATGTAAATATTTCTCTAGGGCAAGATGTTTTGCTGATACTTTTTATCAAACATTGAAGGATGAAAGATACCAGTAAATGCCAACCCTAAACTAAGGATGGTGTGAACACTTCCTCACCCATCTCACATATAAGCTACGATTTTGTCATTACGCTTTGTGTATCATTAGGAGATTTTTTATGCATTTGACCTATCAGAACAAGATGAGCAAATTAAAGCCTTTTACTAATTTATTTGTCTTACATTATCTTGTATTTGAACTTCTGTCATCTTACTTTATGATTATGGATGATATGTGATCCAGTATCAAAATCTATTACTTTTTATTGTGAAGTTCACCGTAGAAAGTATCCTTCTATCACTTAAATTTGTCTTTTAAAAGAATTTAAATTTTTCCAATATAAAGGTTATGACTACTGCTTACT
>RJWT010010139.1:0-15355 GCA_004365215.1 Cuniculus paca | reverse complement strand
TTGCTAATATTGCTAATATTATTTATACAAGATATCATGGCTATGTCTTGTACTTTGAAGGTTGAATTAAAAATATATCAATAAAGAAAAGCTCAAATCCTGTTGGATTCATTGCTGAATGCTACAAGCACTTTATTGAAAATCTAATGCCGTTATTCCTCAGTCACTTCAATGATATTGAAAGGGAACCAACATTCCCAAAGTCATTCCTGGAAGCAAGAATCATCCTGATACAAAAACCAGAGAAGGATCCAACCAAAAAAGGGAAACACAGGCCAATCTCCTTAAGGAACATAGATACAAAAATCCTAAATAAGATACAAAAAGAATACAGCAAATCAAGAAAATTTTACAGCACAATCAAGTAGGATTCATTCCAAGGATGAAGGGATATATAAATCAATAAATGTGATACACTATATTAACAGAGCCAAGGGGGAAAGAATCACATGATCAATAGACCCAGAAAAAGTATTTAACAAAGTCCAGCAACAATTCATGGTAAAAACCCTACAGAAAATTGGCAAAGATAGTTTTTATCTCAATCTGATAAAAGCCATCTACGACCAACCAACAGCTAACATCACACTAAAATGTCAAAAATTATAAGCTTTCACTCTAAAATCAGGTACATGACAAAGATGTCCACTATCAACACTCATCTTCAATAAAGTTCTGGAAAAATTGGTCAGAGAAATTTGACAATAGCAAGAAATAAAAGGAATAAAGATCAGACAGGAAGAAGTTAAATTAACATTATTTGAAAATGATATGATGCTCTACATAGAAAACCCCAAAAACTCCACCAAAAAACTTCTAAAATTAATAACCAAATTCAGTCATGTAGCTAGATACAAAGTCAACACTTAAAAGTCAATAGCATTTCTCTACACAATTAACAAACTCATTAAGCAAGAAATCAAGGAAAACATGCCTTTCACAATAGCATGAAGAAAAATCAAATACTGCGGAATCAACATAACAAAAACGGTAAAAGATCTCTGCATTGAAAACTACAGTGCTCTAAATAAGGAGATTGAAGAGGATATCACAAAATAGAAAGATAGCCCCCTTGCTTTTGGATAGAAAGACTCAACATAGTGAAAATGACCATATTCCCAATAATTTATACAGATTTAATGAAATTCCAAACAACATACCACTAGCATATCTCACAGAATTAGAGAAAACTAACCTGAAATTCATTTGGAACCAGAAGAGATCTACAATAGCAAAAGAAATTCTGGGAACAAGGCAAGACCAGAAGCACAACTATCTCTGACTTGAAACTATACTACAAAGCTACTGTGATAAAAACAGCATGGTACTGGCAAAAAAGTAGCCCTGAGGATCAATGGAACAGATTAGACAATGCAGAAACAATGCCAGGCACACTTAGTCATCTTATGTTGGACAAAGGAGCTGAACACCTTCACTGGAAAAAAGATAGCCTATTTAATAAATGGTAGTGGAAAAACTGGCTTTCCAAATGCCAAAGACTAAAACTAGACTCATATCTCTCACCATCCACTAAACTAAAATCAAAATGGGTAAAAGATCTGAATATTAAAACAGAAACACTAAATCTGCTGGAAGAGAGAATAGATATAACTATTGAAGCCATAGATATAGGTTTGCCTTTATGAACAAAACACCAGTTACACAAGAAACATCACAAAGAATCAACAACTTGGGTCTGATCTTATTAGAAAGCTTTTGAACAGCAAAGGAAACCATCAGCAGAGTGAAAACACAACCCACAGAGTTGGAAAACTTTTTAGCAGCTGTACCTTGGACAAAGGACTAATATCTAGAATATATAAAGAACTCAAAAAAAATCAGACTCCCCAATTTAAAGACCCAATCTAAAAATGGGTATCTGAAATGAAAGACACTTCTCAGATGAAGTAGAAATGGCAAATAAATACATGAAAACATGTTCATCAACACTGCTCCTTTGAGAGTTGAAAAAAAAATACTAATTCCATCTTACTCCAGAAAGAATGGCTATCATCAAGAAATCGACCAATAACAAATGCTGGCAGGGCTGTGAGGGAGAAGGAATCCTCCTCCACTGTTGATGGGAGTGCAGACTGGTGCAACCACTGTGGAAATCAGTGTGGAGATTCCTCAAAAACTAAAACTAGAGGTTCCATCTGTTCCAGCTATTCCCCCTCTTGATATCTTCCCAAAAGAATTAAAAGCATCATACCACAAAGATATATACACACCCATGCTTATAACCACACAGTTTATAATAGCTAAATCTTGGAAACAGTCCAAATGCCTATCAACCAATGAACAGATAAAGAATATGTGGGGCTTTTTTTTACAATGGAATACTACTCATCCATAAGGAAGGATAAACTTGAGACATTTGTATGTAAATGGATGCACCTTGAGACCATACTCTTAAGTGAAATAAATCAAACGCACATGTGTAAATATCACATGGTTCCTCTGGTGTGAAAAACCCCAAAGTTTAAATAAGGATCAAAATGCATCATAGATATTACCAAATAGGAAGAAAATGTTTAATTGGAAAGAGGAACTAGGGAGGAGGGAAGGAAAGAAGGAAAATAAAAATAAATGAATGAGAAGGAAAAAATAGAAATGAAATGTTTGTAAATATGGAGGGAAAGAGGAGTTGAGGGGTGTGTAGCAAATGGGAAAAAAAGAATTAAGATATATCATGCACAGGTACAAACTTCCAATGATGAATGTCATCATGATGTGTACTGAAAATGTACCAAAAACTTAATTTATTTTAAAACAGCCAAAGTCCCAGTACTTCCTTCAGGACATGCCCTCAATTACCTAACATCTTCCTGCTGCCCCCTCCCTTATAGGTTCCTTGTCCTCCCAAGAACACCACAAGCTGGAGACCAATCTTCTAATGCCTGGGTCTTTGGGGAGACATTGAAGAACTAAACTATTGCATCTGTGGAAGTTGGAAAATGCTTTCATCATGATAGATAGAGATGTAGATTAGACACAGGATATAGATGAGTAGTATATGTGGCTCAAGAAGGGTATGCAACTCTGTGAAGACCTTGGTTTTATCCCAGTCAGACTTTTGTCAGATTACCGACCTACAGCATTGAGAGATAAGAAGTTTGTGTTCATTTAAGTCATCAAGTTTGTGCTGATTTTTCACCGAAGCAGGAGGACACTAATACAGTACATTCCATGAGGCCGTGGAAGAGGGTAAAGCAGTTGTTCTTCCATGAGCTTCAAATTCCATGGCTGTCATTTATTAAAAAAAATTGCTATCCTCCTGTGTCCATGTGACTTTGACCTTAGACACACAGTCCTCTGAACATTTGTAAAATCTTCCCAGATCCTTGCTAACAATATTTCTAGAATACCTATTGTTAAAAAGAAAACCACACACTAAAAATAAATCACAGAGCGTATTTGCAACCTCAGAGTCTAGCTATTCTTTTAGTCCCTTCTCTTCAGCTATTTTTACTGTTACAAACATCTGTGTAAAGAAGGACCAGATGTGAAATAGCATGGAAAACAGTTTTCCACATGTTGTGCTAAAGAAAACAAGGGGAAAAAAAGCTGCATCAATTATTTTTACATAGGCGAAAGTGAATGTAGGGCTTTAAAAACTGCACATACTGAATTATAAAAATATTCCTCAAAGTGAATTTTATTCTGAGATTGTATTCATTTTTTTCTCTCATTCGACTAAAAGCATCATTATATTAGGGAAAGGACACTGAATTAAAAATCAGCTGATTTTTCTTCTATTCCAAGTACTGTATATTTCAGGCTACATCTTAGCCTCGGTTTCTGTATTTAAAAGGCTGCAAAACTTCAGTGAGTCAGTGTGTATGGCTACATGACTTAGTGTGAAGTGAGATGTTTCAGTATTTGGGTAAAGTATGTGAGGTGTAGTGGAAAGAAACTTGACTCAATTGAGAAGAGACTGAGTTTTATCAGCAGGGAGGAGGGCACAGGTTTTAGAAATAGGGCGAAGCTTCAGCCCATCATTAACTGATAGGGTCCCAGTTACTGACTTTCTTTGATAATCTTTTTCTTCATTTTTCATAAGGATGACAATCCCAGTTTTAGGCAATGTTTTAGGATTTTATTGTAACAGTACAATAAGTTTCCTAGTCCAATCCCTTGCCTTTAATAGATAAGTACTATTGATTGGAAAGGATACAAGCAAATTTCTTTGTACTTAGGTATCTTCTCAGTGTGAGAAATGACTCCCATTTCCTCTGTGGAAACTACATGAAATGGCATATGGATTTGCTTAACACAAATTGGGCATTCAATAATAATTTACTGTAGTCCATAGATTCATCTAGCTCATTTATTAAGGCCAGCCAAAGCAGAAAGTAACATAGCAATATGTATCTCAGTGTTGCGTTTTAGATCTAAAATGTTCTCCAAATACCTCCTGTGTTCAGTGGTGGGGCTTTGGGTAGGTTACTGGATCATGGGGTGCTGTGCTCATCAGTGGGTTGATCTACTGAGGGTTCATTTCTGATCATTATGTTAAGAGGTGGCCTTGGTTGGAGTTGGTCACTAGTGGTGTGATCAGGAAGGGTGCATTTTGTTGCTTGTTTGTTTCTTTTCTCTCTGTTTCCTGCTACTATGGGTTGAGCGTCTTTTTTTTTTTTTTTTCTCAACACAGCCTTTAGCCATGCCATTTCTTGCTTGACACCAGTCAACCATGAATTTAAACTGTGAGCCAAAATAAACTTCTCCTGTGTAAAGTAGTGGATGGCAGATATATTGTCCCAGCAAGAAGAAAGTGATCAACACACTGAATCATATGCATCCATCTTGCATAATTCATTTTCATCTATTTTAAAGGAAGTCTCAGAGTACAATTAAGCTTTGGGATGCAGGAGTATGAAACGTGCCACCCAAGGAGGAAAAACATTGTGGTGTAGAGCCGGGAGCCCTAGGGTTTGAGGTAGCTCCCATAGGAGAAATAGAGCAACAGTGGAAGAGCACGCTGAGGGTAATTACAACAAAGTCCAAAGCAGAAAGACCTCTAAAAAAGAGGGTAAGGTAGCTGGTATGGTGGTACTCATACGTAATCCCACCACTCTGAGAAGCTGAGGCAGGAGAATAGCAAGTTCAAGCCTAGTCTGGGCAACTTAGTGACTCTGTCTCAAAAAATAAAATAAAATAAAATAAAATAAAATAAAATAAAATAAAATAAAATAAAATAAATAAAATAAGATAAAATAAAATAAAGTGACTGGGGATATAGCTCATGGCCCCTTGTTCGACTTCCAATACTGCAAAAAGAAAGAAAAAATGAAAAAAAATTGCTATGGGAAGTAATAAAATCTTACCAGGTCTTGCTGATAGAGCTTTAGAAAGGTAAGAATTAGAAAGTAATTGTCATTGAGGCTCTGAAGTCTACAACTTCTGTCTGGGTGAGCCAAAAAGTACTTACCCTTTATGGATTCATGAAGCTCTTTGAGAATTTAATGAAACGTGTTCAGCCTTCCTTAACAAATTCAAATGAATGCACAGAACTTCAGGGAGTTTGAAGGTGACCTGCGTTAAGATCTTAACCTGGGCTCCAGGTTAAGATCCCCTTCTATGAATAAGCATTCTCAATCTGAAAAGTTACTGGGTGATCCTGGAGTTAGGGTTCAGTAAGTGCTCAGTGACATTCAACGCTGAAACTCTAATGTGGCTTCCTCAGAGATGACAGACCTTTTTATCAGGTTGAAAAGGACTATCTTTAAGCTTAGAATTCTTTTAGATCACCACCAATTGTACCTTTGAGAATTTTTTCCCTTCCGTGTTCTGACACTCAGCAACTTTCCTGCTGTAAATCACTTAAAAGTTTAGTAAATTTCTTGCCAAGTTGTAGTGATGTGTCTTTATGTCAAAATAGGTGAGCACTACTGACTTGATTTCCAATATATTGTTATTACAGTATAATTCTGAGAAAAGATCATTTTCTTCATTTCTGAATAAGTTACAGTATGTATTCCATCTTGCCTAGTGTCTTAGCTATTTTTTTCATTGCTGGGACAAAATATCCAACACCTGCAAGTTAAAGGAGGAAAGTTTTATTTTAGCTCACAGCGTGGAGAGTTACAGTCCACAGTCAATTGGCTCCAAGGCAGGGTGGCAAGGCAGAGGGACATGACGGAGGAGAAACAGCCCACTGCAGGGCAAGAGGGAAGCAGTCAGCTGTGAGCCTTCCTTTCCCTTTCAGCCCACCTGTTGGTTGGTGCCACTCATACTCAGAGTGGGGCTTCCTATTACTCACACCAAGAACTATGCTAAACCGATCACTGAGCTAATTTTGCTATTAAAACTCTTGAATCCATCTTCAAACATCCTAGATTCAGCCCCCTCTGAAAAGCCCCACCTTTGAGCGCATGAGGCTTTTGGGGACATCTAGATTCAAGCCATAACACCTAGGCACATAGTGTTTCCTATAATCTGTTTTTTATGCATCTCTCCCAAGCATGATGTCTCCTTTCCTTAAATCCTTGTACTGGCCTTAAACTTTTGTACTGGCAAGGTCATGTAAAGGCACTGTCAAATGAACTGCTATGTGAACTGCTGGTTTGGTTTAGTTCTTACTATCATAACTCTTTCCATCCTAATGAAGCCACTATGCAATTAGAGTCATCTCCAACTCTCCAAGCTTCCAACATTTCCCAGTTCCTTCTCAGCACTTGTCTGCTCAAAACCCTCCAATGACTTCCACACTCCTGTGTATTAAACCTTTATCTTGCATTACGTGGCCGATGTGGCCGTCTTGGCATGGATTTTTCCACATGGCCCCAGGCAACCTTACCACAGATATGACAACTGTAGCCACATTGCTAGTGGCTACTCATCAGGAATCCCAGCCTCATCTTCTGTCAGGGTTTGGCCCTTGCTGTTTGTCAGCCTAAAGTGCCATCCCTCCAATGTTCTCATGCTTGCCGCATCTGGACATTCTGATCTCCCTCCAAATACCACCCTTTCATAAAGCATAGATGCCTATCACATATGCATATCACCTGCAGTACCTCCTGTGCCCACTGTCACTGCATGCACACACACACACACACACACACACACACGCAATTTATGCAGTACTGTTATCTATGACCTTTTCTCTTAGCTGTCCATATTTTTTATTTCCTAATCTAATAGTTAATTATCCCTAAAATAATACAAATCTCTCAAAGACAGGATATTGTCTTACTGATTTCTCTATTCCTAGTACTTAAAGAATCATGGACATATATTAGACATTTTTTTAAAAAGTAGATCAGTGAGAGAACAAATAGCTCACTCAACAAAATCGAGGAGAATCAGCTTATTCCTTCAACAGTCTTACTGAGTGCTCTAGTCCCGCTACCTAGAGAATCACTGACATGTATTAGACATTCTAAAAAATGTAGTCGAATGAGAGAACAAAGAGTTCAATCAATAAAAATGTGTAGAATCAGCTCATTCTTGCAAGTTAATTCACTTATTTTTAATTGAGGGTCACTGGGAATGAGCTAGGCATATAATACTCAGCCAGACACCCTGAATAAATCAGATTCTTAAATGATGGGTCATATAAATGGACTCCTACTTGGTATTTGACAAGTACAGGTTCAGGAGAAGACAAAATGTTCTTAGACTCTTAAGACAGATGCAGATAATTTCCTGTTCAAATTCACAAACAGTGTAACTGTTGATAACAAGATTAATGGAGTCACTGAGTTTGTTTCTCTGAGTAAATAGTAAGTAACCCATCTGCTGCTGCAGGTCCTAGGAAGCTTTACGTGGTGAAAAACACCTGGATAAACAGTACTGTGAACGTAGCCAGAGGTGGGAATTCTCTCTAGGAAGCCAGCAGAAGCAAAGGAATAAACACACCCATTGATGTAAAGATAAAGAAAACACCATTTTGGCAATTGATCAATAGAATGAAGAGAGCCACTTCATCTATACAGTGATTGATTTGGCATTGTTTGGCCCTTAAATATTGTCAATTTAGCTTAAAAAATTCATCACGAATGGCACTTCTCCTGAGGAATTATCAAGTCTTAGGGACTGATAAGTACCTGCCGCTTAGCAGAGAGAAAAAGACAGTCGTGTTTAATGCTGTAATCTACAACAGGTCTAGGAAGATGGCTGAGACCCAAAAGAGTCTGAAAGTCTGATGCATACTCTTCCCCTACACTGAGTCTTCTTCAAGCATGATTAAACCCACAATCCACAGTCAGTGATTAAATCCACAACCATTCTGCTGGAAAGGAAGACCTTTGGGGACATCCCAGATGTCTCCCTTCCCCTTACCAGGGGGTCCTGGTTTACTCTTGGGGAATAATAGTAAAGAGGAGTGTCTAATCAACTGATGATAAAACATGACCTCTATTTCATAACTAATCTTTCCCAGAATGATTAATGTGAGTTACCGTTGAGTGCAATAACAACCAAAATTACAAAACATGAACCAGCCTATCGTTAAACTTGAAATATAAGCTATGAGTTTATATGGCACAAGTGATGTATCTGCTTTATTTTGGAAAAAGTAATTATTGTTAATGGGTACCATGAGTCATCTACATTGACATATCACCACATCTACATTGACATATCACCGTTTAGAGTAAAATAGCCTGGGACAACCTTCCTACTTTCCCTCCTCCTTTCCTACTTTCCTTCCTTCTTTAATTCCTTTTTTCTTTCCTTCCCTTCTCCCTTCCTATTCTTTTATATTTATATTTACATTATGAAATACATATATCAAACTGTATATAATGTATTTGCAGAGTTTAAATACTAAACTAAAATTGTAACATAGGAAATTATAATCCAACATAATACAGACACTCCTGGATTATAATTGTACCTCTTCCATTAGGAAAACCACAGTACTGAATATTATAATAATCTGCTGGAGCTACTTAATATCTTATTTGCCTTTTCTGGCCATGATCATTTTGTGTGTACAGTATTTTTTTCCATGCAAAACTTAATTTTTATATCACATTTTAAAAGACTTGCCTTTTATATTTATGGAATGTAATGTGCACAAAGTTATGTGCAGTTTAATTGATATTACTAATAAATACCTATAAGTTCACCAAAAAGTTTAAAAATAGAATATTATCATGATATAGAATGCCACAAGGCATTTCCTGTGGTCACAAGCACCTCTCTCCAATGGAGAAAAGAAAATCTTTTTTCTTAATATTTGCTTAGGATTTGGTTGCAAATATACAGATGTTTCTTGATTTACATGGGTTACAGCCTCATAAACCCATTGTAAATTGAAAATATATTATATCAAAAAGGCTTTTAATGCACCTAATATACTGAACACAACTCAGCAAACAGTGCACTATGGGAGAGTCACTGATTTTCCTGGGATCTCCTGGAGAATCCTGAGAGAAAATCATACTACACATCCCTAGCCTAGAAATATTAAAATTCAGTATTTTAAGTATTTCCATTGAATGTATATTACTGTCCCTTGCATGTTTAACTGCCAGTAGTAATTATAAAGTGTGCTTTTCAAAAACAGTACTATTTTCAAGAGCAAGAAAAAGAACAAGATTGTTTTTGTTACTTTTCTCTCATTGTTGAGACAAAATACTTGATGCCCAAAATGAAGGAAGAAGAGGTTTATTTCTTACAGTTTTTGGAGGTTTCAGTCCATACTTAGCTGGTTCCAAGGCAGGGTGGTGTGCCTGAGGGTCAGCGTGGCTTCAAGCAGCAAGAGCAAACAAGGCAAAAGAGGGAAAAGCATGCCTCCTTCCCAACTTTACATTGTGTGCCAGCTCCACCCCTGGGTGGGTGCAGCACTCACACTGCCAATCCCAGTGCTAGACAACAAACCAATCATGAATGCTAGATTCAGCCACTTCTATGACTACATGAGGCTTGAGAGGCCACCTAGACAAAAACCATAACATTCCACCCCTGGCCCCCCAAAGACTCATGTACATCTTTTATGTAAAAGACATTTAGTCCATCTCCAAGAGTTGCCAAAGTCCTAACAGTTTCAGCATTACTGAAACCAAGTCCCAAGTCTCCTCTGAGATCTAAGGCAAACTCTTAGCTGCTAGCCCCTGTACAAATGAAAAGAAAGTTAAACATTTCCAACATTCAATGGCACAAGGTATATATTACCATTCCAAAAGGTATAAACAGGGGAATACAAAGGAATGGTACCAAAGGAAGTCCAAAATCCTGCACAGCAAACTCCAAATCCTGGAGTTTTACGCTTAGCATGAAGCAGTCTGCTTGCAAGCTCCAAAAAGCTTGAGTGACTCCACCCCCACAGCACTTTCAGGGGTTTTAGTTCCCACAGCTTCTCTCTCAGGCCCACTCTGCTCCATCTTTGCAGCTTTCCTTAGATGATCCATGCTCCTGGCTTTTCCAAACTTCTGGGGTCTCCACTTTGGCTTCACACCCACAGCTTCACAAACTGCCCTCTCAGGGGCACACTGCCTGACCTCCCAGACCCTCTGAAATTGGGGTGGAAGCCTTTTTAACTTCAGAACACATGCGTTCTGCTTGCACCTAAAACCAGCACCACATGGATGCTGCCAAGGTCTGCTGCCAACTGGAGCAGTAGCCAGGCTTTCCTCTTTCTTGTCCGTAGGGGTTGAGTGCCTAGATTGCTGGGCACTCTGAACCTGATTGTGAGGAACAGATTGTCTATGTTGCCACCATTCTGGAACCTTGTGTGGCCTCCACCACCATTTTGGAATGTGGCGCTCTGCAGCTTTCTCCCCTAGGCAAAGTCTTTGACTTTGCAGTTTTGAGACTGCAAAGAGTGGGGAACTAATACTTCCCAGGATGCCACCAGGCCATCTTTTTTTATCTCTCTGTTCCTTCTCAGCAATCAAGGTTTCAGCTCTATCTTTATAATCCACAGCTTTCTGACCAAACTCACAACATTTTAAATCATGCTGCTAGGCTCTTTGCTCTTGATTCCCAATGTAAATCTGGCTAGAAGCCCCCCAAAAATAACCATGCCACAGCCTCAGAATTCAACTGCCTTGAAATTTCTTTTGCTAGATTAATCAGGCCACCACCCTTAGTCTCAGGCAAAGTCTCTGGACAGGAACAAAATGCAGACAAACTTTCTGCCAAACCATACCACACATCATGTGGAGTTCAACAACCAATGCAGTCCTTCTTCCCAGCAGAAACTTCCTGAGCCTGGTCTTGACCAGCAGGCTTTCTATCAGCCTTCTGGTCTTCTGAGCTCTGATCAAAATCTCCCATGCAGAGCAGCTTAAGCCATTCTAGCTCTACTCTTTCAGGTGACATCTCTGAACCTTTCCAAACTCTTCCCACAAGCCATAGCCAAAGGCTCTTGAACCACATGGTCAGGTACAGTCACAGCAATGACCCCACTGCTCTTGTATGAAATGTTGTCTTGGTTACTTTTCTCTCAATGTTGAAACAAAATACCTGAAGCCCAAAATGAAGGAAGGAGAGGTTTATTTCTTACAGTTATGGAGGTTTTAGTCCATACTCAGCTGATTCCAAAGCAGGGTGGTGTGACTGAGGGGCAACCTGGCTGCAAGCAGCAAGAGCAAACATGGCAAAAGAAGGAACCGCATGCCTCCTTCCCTACCTTACATTGTATGCTGGCTCCATCCCTGGGCTGGTGCAGCACTCACACTTCCAATCCCAATGCTAGACAACAAACCAATCACAAACACTAGATTCAGTCACTTCCATGACTACATGAGGCTTGGGGGGGGCCACTTAGTCACAAACCTTAACAAAGATCCTCTGGCTTAAAAATGATAATGGTATGTATGATCCTTAAACAGGAAATGATAAAATTTTACTTTGTAACCATCGGTGTGGAGATTTCTCAAAGAATTAAAATTAAAAATTCCATATGACCTGGTTATCCCCCTTCTAGGTATCTTGCCTGAAGAGTTTAAGGCACTGTATTATAGTGATGCAATGTTTATAGAAGCACAATTCATAATAGATAAATCCTGGAAACAAACTGTATACCAATCAGCAGACAATTGCAGAAAGAAAATGTGGTATCTGTATATAATGGAATACTACTCAGCTATGAAGAAGGACTAATTTGAGATAATTGTAGAAAAATGGATGCTCCTAGAAAACACAATGTTGAGTGAGATAAATTAAGCACATGAGCTTGAGTACCACATGGTATCTCTCATTGGAGCAAGGCAAAGTACAAACTAGGAGAAAATAAAGGAAGGATAGAAGGAAACAAGGGAATGGATCTCTTGTAGATGGGAAGGGGTGCAAGGGAGTCAGTGGGAGGGGACAGGGGGAGGAGATGTGGAAATAGAGTGAACATACAGCAAGTACAGCAACCTAATAACCTCAGTGAATGTGAACATTGTAAGTCATAAACATAAACTAAGATTAATAATATCAATAAGAACAAAAAAAAGAAAAGGGGAGTCAGAAGGGGAAAGGGAAGTAAAAAAAAGAAAGAAGCTATATTTTGTACATGTACCAATTCTCCAAGATGAGTGTAAAATGCATTTACTGCAAACATCTACTAATAAATTTTAAAAAATGATCAGACATCTGAAAACTTGTTCGATCTTTGCAATGATGTCATAATTTTCTGTCAATTCTTTTAAAGGGGCTATGTAGGAAACGGTATTTTCTGGTAATAACAACATTAATCCTCCTCACTTCTACTTCATTTCTTTCTTTTTCATTTCTTTTGTATTTGGAAGATCTTGAACTATAAAAATTATTTTCAATATTATGACACTTATTTTTGAACCACGGTTTATTGCTATGTCAGCACAGAAACTGTGTAACAATGTTTTTATTAATATAGATAAACATGAGATGTAATGATAAGAGTTCATGGTTCGTTGTTAAATGTGATTATCACTTTTTATATGAATGAAAAATAGTAAATATTTATATTTCAACTTTGATAGTTACTTTTGATTCTTGTAATGTACCGACATGTTTTAGGTGCAAGAATTTTTTCAACTTGTCTTTTCTTTTTAAGTCCAACTAGAAATGTTAGAATGGCAAGAGAAAGCTAAATATAGCTTCTACTTTTAGTGAAGAAAAGTATTGAGAATTATCTTAAACCTCTACCAAAAACGTGTGTCCAGAGGGAGCAACCTAAAATTTATCTTCTATAAATGAAGGAATGGCAAGGACTGTCATGGGAAAGTGAAAAAATATGGAAATCACAGCTCATTTACATTGACACATTCATTATAAACAGGGCCTTTGAGGAGAATCATTCTGCTATGTATTTCTTTGTGGGTGAATCTTACACGAGAATAGAATAAATTTTACATCTGTGGGATTATGCATTGGATTCTGTCAGGTAAATTTCTGTGATTTTCTTCAAAGTTGGCTCTAATTACACTTTTCCAGGGGTCTCTTGTGAATGTTCCATTTTATAGCCATTTTGACTTGCGTTAAGTTGAACATTAAGTGGAAAAAAATCAGAAGCTCTCTGAGCAAAATGCTTTTGCGATCCCAACAGTGCTATGGATGCTAATAATGAAAACTTTGAAACTAAAAAAGATAAACACATTTGGAAACAGAAAACGTGTGATCATTTCAAATCACAGCAGTAGCCCGCCAAGCTCTCTCTGTTATTAGCATTCACAGTCCTGAAAGCAAATTGGACACCCATAAGCTGAGGAAAACTTCACAATTTGGCCAGGAAAACTTCCTACTTGCTAAATTATTTATTCCACTTTTTATGTCAGTATAACAGTGCTACTCTCTCCCTGAAGACACTTTAAATTTGATTTAGATCTTGAAAAACTTCTAAAAGCAAAGTACAAGGATGCAAAAATGGTCTGACTCTGTTTTTTAATGAAGTTTATTGATACATTTTATGTAAACATAATGATTGTATTCATCATAGGGAATTTGTACCTCTACACGATGTATTTTGATTCCTCTTTTTTCCCCAATCCCCTCTCCTCCCTTCAAGTTCACTTGCCCTCCCTATTTGTTCCTGATTTGCTTTCCTCAACCTTTGAAATGATATTGGACTAAGATAATCTATAATAAAGTTTTCCTTGAAAATTTTTATAGCAGCAAAATTGGCACAATTAAACTCTGAACTGATTGGATGAGGGGCAACCTCATTTCCAAGGTCCAAGAGCCAGGAAACACTTATCATTCTCTGAGGAATCAAGCATGATGAGAACCTAGGGAAGCCGGCTTTGATAGCACTCATTGCTACTTACCTGTTTGAATTCTTTGTTTTCTTGATATTCTTATATTCAGCTCTAGAATACCATCTTGGGTTGGTCTCTTACCTGTGGGATGTCCAGGGCCTGGAACATTTAGGATTGCAAAATCTATGAGAGTATTTCTAATGACTGTTCAGCCTTTATCGAGTGTAATGGTTGTTAAATTGGTTCCCTAGCTATGGGGACCCTAGATGGTTCATCCATGAAATGGTATTGATAATTGCAATAATAGTAATACCTGCTTAGTGATACTATAAAAATTAGATGTGATAATACATATAAATGTTTATTCAATAAACATTAGTTGCTATTATACTCATAATAATGATTTAACTTGTTAAAATTCAAATTTCTTCGCTTCATCTCCGTGTCCAATGGGATGAGAATGAAACTTGCAGTATTTTCAGTAAGTGCTCCAGGAGTTTCAGGAATTTCAGGTATTCATTCAAATTGGACTGTTGTGAGCCAAGAGAAAAGAGAAAGGAAGTACAAAGACCTGATTTTACTGTTATTCTTAGCCCTTCATCCCCCTCAAAAAAAAATGAGCCTTTGCAGCACTGTGGGGGTGGGGGTACTGGTAATTGAATAGATAAACTTCCCTTTGAGCTACATCCCCAGTCCTTTAAAATATTTTTCTTTTAATTTTGAGACAGGGACTTGCTAAGTGCCTATGACAGCTGGAACTACAAGGGGAACCTCCTGCCTCAGCCTCCAAGAGTGCTGGAATGACACGTGTGCAAACACATTCAGTGTCTTTGTGATTCTGCTTAGCTCACAAGAACAAAAAGTAAAACCTGTTCAAAAATGACAGTTGCAAAATTTGGCTTTACCCATGGAAAACCATCTGTACTGGTTTTCCCATGTGTAGAATCATGAATTTATCATTAATGACCCCCACTGCATCAGGAAGAGTACTTTTATGTGAAAAGAAAAAGTAACCATTTTTCCCTGACAGAACTCAAATTCTATTCCAAACTCCAGCTGTGAACTCTGAACAGTGTTTCACTTCCTTTGGGTATGTCGTTTTCAAGGGGAACTAATCAGTAATTAGTTACACGGAACCACTGCCACTTATTCTGCACTAAGAGCTCATCACAAAAGAATTAAGGTGGGTCATACACCTGTGTTGGTTCCTCCTGAGGAGTGGAATCCTGATGGGTTGCAAG
>RJWT010010138.1:0-24481 GCA_004365215.1 Cuniculus paca | reverse complement strand
TAGCATTTACTTATTTTGTTAAAGTTTTTTCCTTAGTACCTTTTAGAGATAATAACATTCTATGTAAAAGTCAGATATTGACTGTATTGCCATCAAACATTACATTTTTTGCCTAATCAATATACTTTCAATATATATGATAATCACTTTGACTCATTCATTTAATGAACGTTTATTGAATTCCTATAATATAGCAGATGTTCACATTTTACTTAACCCCCAATCATTGTATTCTTGATCTGAAGTGAGTTAATTTCTGTAACTTTATTTTTTGCACCAAAAAACCAGTTTCAGGGTTCCTTCAAGACCCCTATCTGGGAAATCAGGTACACTTTTGGTTTCTTGCTGAGATAAATGGATCCCTCTTATTTTTGAGTGAAACTACCTATTTTGCTTACAGTAATCTGCTGCATTTGATTTATAAGGCATTTGTGTTTTCAAATTTTGATTTCACAAAGCATGGCAACTATAGTTATGTGTGAAGTGACTTCTTTACCTTTATCTTTTTAAATAACGTATACAGAATATTTGCCTCATAAGTAAAGACATGACAAGTATTTCTTCAGTAAATTGATAAATATTTTAATTGGTGGCAGAACTTATTAAAGGAAAAAAAACCACTTATTTTTCAGCTAGATTGGAGCATTTTTAGATGATAAATAAGGTCCTTATCACCTCAATCATAGTTTTCTCCTGTGGTTCAAAAGTCTCTGGTACAGTCTTTGACATTGCCATGTTTTTTAATTTATGCACACTTTTCTGACTTGGATAAAGTCTCTTTCCAATTATGTACTCCACTTATGTAAATATTCCCTTCTGTCAAAGTCATCTCACCTAAAATAAATTCTCCCAGAACAATTTCTGTTCTTCCTTTAGCCATCAATTGACAGGTTATGATTTGGACCTAAAATGCCTCCAAAGACTCATGTGTTTGCAAAGTGACTGGGTTGTGAGGACATAGTTGTCTTGCTATCTGGTAGTGGGATCTGGTGGTGGGTCGCTAGGAGTGTGATCTGGAAGAGTCTATCTCCCTCCCTGACATTCTTCTTCATTCTGTGCTTTCTGGCTACCACAAGGTGAGCAGCTCTCCTCTGTGTAGGCCCTTCTTTAATGCCTTTCTGCCTTGGAGCCCACCTATGATGGACTAAAAGCATGAGCCAAAACTAAGTAAGTTACGGATGTTAAATATTTTGTCTTAGCGTCAAGAAAGTGACTAAGACAACATATAAAGAACCAGGGTTAAAAAGAGAAGCAGTCAAATCATTTTCTCCAGGATTTCAGTTTGTCTTTGAATTAGTCAAATTTCTTGTTGTTATGACATATACAATTTATTTATTTATTTATTTTTATTTTTTTGGTACCAGGGATCAAACTCACAGCCTTGCACTTACTAGACAAGTGCTTAAACCACTGAGCTAAATCCCCGACCCGACACATACAATTTAAAAGAGGAGAGGCTTGTTTTGGCTCATGGTTTAGAAGGTTTCATTCTATGGTCAGTGAACTCCGAGGTGGAAACACTGTGATGTAAGGAGGAGAACCTCCCATCTCATGGCATCTGGGAAGCAGAGAGCAGAATAATGAGCCTAAAAGGCAGGAGTCAGGAGCAGTTAAATCTCCAGATTCACATTCCAATGACCCATTTTATCCAATTAGGCCCCGCTTCATGATAGACCATTCAGTTATAAAGTCATCAGTGGATGAAATCATTGATGAGGTTATTGCCTTCACAACCCAATCACCTCTCCAGGAGTGTTTTAATCTAGGCAAGATGGTAATCAACTGTTTACTAACTTTTTCAAAGGGGAAGTATGGTGCTGTCATCATAAGAAAGGGACTCTTTTCCTCTCTACATTTTAGATAAGTATATATCTTAAAAATTCCAAACCAAATATTTAAGTAAGCAAGCAAAGTGTTACATAGAAGAGTTTGATCTCCCAAACAATGTGATTTTAGGTTACTAAAGACACCCAAGATAAAAGGTCTTTATGGTTCCCCTTCTTAAAAAAATCAGTCATTTGTAACTTCACTGTCCTAACTTGTAATATTTGATACACATTTGGAAATTGATCATGTTCTGCTTTAAAGATGATTTATGTCATTTCTACTTAATGTCTATAGAGTTATTTAATAGTTTACTGGTTAAGAGACATGGGAAGGTCTAAGTAGAGTCCCTAGGAATGTTGGTAAGAGGAAAGAATTATTTTGAGGTCAATGTAAATTTTGAGACATTGGAATCGAGACTCCTAAGTAAAAGGAAAGAATGAAAATAAAATTCATTTATATCTTTACAGTTAGAGCTACAGTTTTGGATATCTGAAAAAGACAGGGGAGGTAAATTAAGATAAATAGTTGAACTGAAAAGAGGTTTTAGCAACTATGTAAAGCTTAATGTAAAGCACTTGGTGGTGGGAAATAGATTAAGAAAATAGAGAAGTAACTGTACTACTGAGATACTAATTTAGTTTAGATAAAACTGAGTAAGTATAAGTCTTAGTCATACTGCTCAAATGTTCCAAAATATCTTTTAGCTAAACCCCAGGTTTCTAAATGAAACTAGTCGGGCCTGAAGTTTTTGAGAACTCCACGTCTTTCAATCCACTTAGAATTGAGATTCTCTGGCAAAGAATAAAGGAATTAGAACAAAGTTTATGCTCCCAGGTTTTTAAAAAGGAATCTGCTCCCTACCTGGGGAACCTCAGTAAAACTCCTTACATACTATCTTCGTCAGCATTTTCCTAATCTAGCCCTTACCTTTCTCCTTATCTAGTTCCTTGGAGCTATTTACTTCTGTGACTTATCCCTGCACTTTGAAAGCATCCTTTTCGTGGCCTCTTTGACTTCTAACTCTACTTTCCCCCAAGCCAGAATTCCGGTTTCGGTTTCCCCTTTACCTTACAATTCAGTTCTTTGAAAAACTTCCTGTTGCTAATAGACTCAATGCCAGGTTTCACTGCCCCAGCCAAGAGCAAATCCCACAGGTCACAAGTTTACTATGAGGAAAGGAATTTCAACATGGTAGTGTTGCAAGCAACCTAAAGAAACTAAAAGGAAAGGTTAACCTGAGCAGAGAGCAAGAGCTCAAACACGCGTGAATAAGTAGACAGACAGCCTTCCCCACTTCGGCGCTGATGGTAGCTAGCAAGACTAAATATTTAACAGTAAGCCTAAGTCAGTTCACTGTGGGGTAGTGAAGGTCCTGCATCCACTCGGCAGATGTCTTCCTTAGGCTTAAACTATTTATTGAATGAATCCAGAAAGAGGAGAGGGGTCAGTAGCAACACACCTGCCAATGTGAAAATAAATGACTACGTTCTCACTGCACAATAGGTAGGAAGTGAAAGAAGGAAAACTGCGGTTATTAGCGAGAGATCAGAGACCTTGCCTACGTATATTCTTTGTTATCCTTTTCTATGATTCTGCACCCCCAGGAAACTAGGCTAAATATGTTTCCTCAATGAAACACTGCACATAGCAGAGTACTGCAGCTGTTCTGGACTTGAATCAGAAGACCCAGGTTTACATTTTGGCACCACCATCATCATGCTGTCTGCCAAAATTTTGTTATCATCCTAATCTCTGTCATCCCAATTTTAAAAAATGAGACGATATACAAATATTTGTCTCATAGTATTGTTAAGAGAAATCGAAGAGGTGGCTATGATGGTTTTCCTCAGGATAGTCTGCCCTGCCTTCTTCAAGGTGCTCTTTAATCTTGTTTTTTTTCCACTTTTCCTCAGCCCAAGCTCACGCTGCAAAGCAGATTTTTCCCCTGCTCTTCACTTTTACTTTCTCAAATAAACTAGGCCATAGTTTTTTGCTTATTTTGTTCAATTCTTTGTTTGAGATAAGAAGAACCTGGAATCTAATTCCAGAAGGACAGGTGAGCAACCCAGACCCTGGTAACATTTAGTAAGTGAGCCACCTTTAAAAGCAGGCCACCTGATAACACACGTGCATGTGCCGGCTCACGTATATGCTGTATTTGAATATATGTATTTTAATGAATGATCGTGATGCTCAGGTAACATTTGTGTGTGTCTGTGTGTGAATACAGAAAGAATGTTCAAAAATGCAATATTTACAATGCACTTAAAAGACAATATTTGGACCTCCCCATTTGCAGACAGCAATGAAAGACTAGATTGTTATCATATGTGAGGAACCATTTGTAGGCTCACTGGAAACAACAGTAGCACCATCTCTGAGGACATTTCCAAGGTAATTACATTGCAGTAAGACTGAAGTCTGTATTTTGATAAATGAATTTCTTGTAAAATGTACTTATTCTCAGATGCTAAAAATGAAAAACTATATGCTTGATTTTATGTTACAGTACACAAAAGTATGCTTCTCCTAACTGCTTTATCTGTCCCTCAAACCACAAAGTCAAATCTAAGTGTACAGGAAAGGAAAATACGTCCATGGATTTAAGATATCTAAACTTGGTCAAAGAAAAGTAACACTGGAAGTTTAAGATCATCTTTAATTTTATAGTTTATTGTCATTATTATTATTATTATTTACTCTCTTGTGGTTGTTTGAAAAATTTATAAGTCATAAAAAGGTACAAAGAAATCATATAATTTATTGAAAACTTCCCTTTCCCCCACTTTGCTTTTCTTTTTCTTTTATTAGTGATTTAGTCTTACTATGTGCTACTGGCCTAGTAAGGTTTTGTATGTCTTAATGGTTGAATTTTAATATGTTTACTGGGTCCAGAAGTTTATCCATTTCATTTAGATTTCTGGCTTGGTGATGTATTATTGTTTATAATACTCTTTAATAATCCTTTGTATGTGTGGGGTATTAATTTTAATGTTTCCTTTTTCATCTCTGATTTCATTTATTTCAGCTTTTTGCTTTTTGGGGGTAATTTAGATCAAGTTTTTTAGTTAAATGTATTTTTCTTAGAATATTCTTAATTTTATTGATTCTTTAACTGTTATTTATTTCTGTTCTGAACTTTGTTAGTTCTTTCCTCATACTAACTTTGGATTTGGTGATTTATTGCTTTTCTATTTCACTGAATTGCATAATTAAGTTTGTTATTTGAAATCTTGTAACTTTTTTTATTTTAAAGAGAGCAGAAAAATCAAGACGCAAACAAATAATTAAAAAAACAACAAAGCAAAGTGACAACAACAACAACAACAACAAAACAATAGCAATATAGGATTTCAAAACAAGATGACAGGAATTTAACAATGGCTGTTACATTGTATATTGTTATCCTCAAAGTAATTGCTCAGGCTACCAGATACAGGCATGCAAGACTGGTCAAACAATATAATTTGATCAGTCTCTTGAAATCTTTTAATTTTTTGATGTGGAAATTTATTGCTGTAATCTTACCTTTGGTATAGCTTTTGTTGTACCCCATAGGCTTTTGTCTGTTGTATTTCCTTTTTCAGTTTGTTTCAATTTTTTAATTTCTCTTTTGATTTTTTTCATTAACCCATTGGTCATTTAAGAACATACTGATTAATTTTGGTATTTATCCAATTTCTAAAATTCCTCTTGTTTATTTCTACTTTTATTCTATTGTCACAGAACATACATAGTTTTTTTTTTTTTTAACTTGTTGAGATTTGTTTTTTGGCTCACTGTACAATCTATTTCAAAGAATATTCCATGTACTGATATGAAGAATATCTATCCTCCGGCTCTTGGATGACACACTCTGTGATTTCCGTTTAGCATATTCTATCTGTATATATCCGTATATTAAACACCAATGCATCTTTAAGGGATTCCTACATCTAAAGCCAAAAAATAGTAACTTGCGGAAGTATAAAACTCACTAATAGAGACAAAAAAGAGAAAAGAATAAAAGCTTACCAATACAGAAATCAATCAAACCACAAAGATGGATAATAGAGGAAGAAAGGAATAAAGTTTGTACAAAATGATCAAAACACAAAATTAAGAAAAATAAAAAGAATAAGTATTCACATATCAATAAAAACTTTGAGTATAACATACCTGATTTCTGCAAGTACTAGATTTAAATAAGCTGAGTGGATTTAAGAAAAATTTAAAAAACAAGATACAACCATTATGCTACTACAAGAAGCTCATTTTACCAGTAAAGACACATATAGATTGAAAGTGAATAATGTATAAAGAATAAAAGAGCAATAAGGAGTATCTATACTTATATCAAATACTATCAGTTTATGGTTAAACTTGTTTAAAAAGGCCAAGTTTATTTTATAATGCTAATAAGATCAATTCAACAAAAATGGAAACAACAAGTGCAAATACGTATGTATCCAATGTCAGGGCATCCAGTTATATAAAACAAGTATTACTAGATCTAAATGGAGAGGTATATCCCAATAAAATAACAGCTGAGGACTTTAATGCTCCACTTTCATCAATGAACAGATAATTTAGACCAAAAGAAAAAAAACAGGTTAAAACTTTGCATGCATTGCTACAGATACAAGGCCTTTTTTCAGTTTCTATGGGTCCTTTCAGGATGAAGATATTCTGGTGGGCTCAGGAAATCAAAATGCAGCTGGCATGGCAGTGGAGGTGGGATGCCTTTCAGTGTCTGAGGGAGTCTAAGTTACTCTTGGAGAGCCAGGTGCATACATGGAGTATCTATCTTATCAGTGGGTGTGGAGCACTTATGAGTGTCTGAGGGATGAACAAGAGTCAGGCTGCACAGGTGAGGTCCAAAAGTGCCAGTCATTGCCTAATGTCTCACAGGTAACTCAAGTGGCACAGCATGAGCTACCTAGCTGCTTCAGGGACTCAGTGTGTGAGCAAGACAGAGTGTTTCCTTCCCTAGAATTACAATAAGGAAGGTAGGGCTGCATTCCAATACAGTGGCACCTCAGTTCATGAACTGAATTTTGTTCCATGATTGTGGGGAAGATGGCCACATTCATGTTCATGTGAGGAAGATGGCCACGGTTGTGTTTGTCACACCACGAGTACCAAATGCTTCTTTGCAAATTGAATTGTTCTCAAACAGAAGCATTTGTAAACCAAGGTTTTGCTGTATATATAATGAAACTTTTCTAGTTAACAAGAATTAGTAAATAAGGAAGTTTTATTTTGTTTGCTCAAGAAGGAATGTTTACTTTTATGTACGATCCTTAGTTTCAGCCAATCACTCACTCATCTGGCATGCTAACACAGTAGTAGTCACACCGTATCAGATATTTGCTTTCTTTTACTTCAATTACTCACCATCAGCTGCAAGATAGTACCAGAACTTACAGATGTAGTAGTGCAGTATGATGTTTTGAGAGGGGAAAAACTACATTCAGATTACATTTATGACAATATATGGTTGAAATTGTTCTATTACTAGGTATTATTGTTAATCTATTGTCTTAGTTTATAAATTAAACTAACAGAGATATGTTTGTTTAAGAAAAAAACACAATATAGTATGTATATGTAGGACCTGGTGATAGCCACCACTTTTAACATCTCCTGTAGAGCATAGAATATGTCTACTATGGGTTAAGAAGGACCAGCATAGAAAACTATCACAAAAGGCACTCAATAGGGATTAAAAGAAACTAACCTTTTTGTTTTCACGAACTTCAATTTGGGCCTAAAATGACAGACATCTGTTAAGGTTCACTGATAAATTCAGGTGAAAAATATTTTGAAAAGATTGGGAAAAGGCTATTGGAAATTTCGGTTAGGATTGGACAAAAATAAATCTATTTTTTTGTCCTTGAAAACCAGCTCAGGGAGTGTGGTTTATGGGCAACTGCTCTATTGTTTAGAATGTCATGCCCTGCAGTTCACTTCCTCATTTCATAGCAAGAACATTGTATGAGCATTATTTCTGAAATTATGCAAGATTGAGGAAGAAAATTATTCTTCCTTATATGCCTGATTATCTTTGTATCAAATCACTTTAATGAATTATATTACATTTCTTCCATTTTACATATTAGGCAATTGAGTTCAGAGATGTGGCTGGATGACTTAGTGTCTTGCAGTTCATTCCTGGCTTACCCAGGACTCTACCCCATTCTCTCACTGCTCAGTACAGTGCCCCCTCCAGTGTCTCTGACTACTTGAAAGAATATCAGACATACGAAACCATCATTTTACATTTTTCTTCAATTTAGCGTTAAAGAGATATTTTGAATTGTTGGTAGAATGGATAGAAAAGAGAATGACTTTAACAGGAGGCAAACAGGCTGACAGAGAAATCTGTCATTGTAAGCCCCCTTCTGTGACCTTATTCACACTTACTTATGAGTCATCCATTTCAAATATTATGAAAAGTAAAGAATCTGTTAAAGAAGGAACAACATTAGTAAAAATATTAATAACTCATATCAAAAATCACATTAAACTGCAGGTCACTCACTACATCTATTGGGTGGTTTTCATTTGTCTGTAAATTGACTTCACATTTGAAAACTAGTAAGTGGAAGCATGACTTACCTCATTTGTGTATGGTTTACATCTGAGAAATTATGCCTTCAAGTAGGGACACAGCTATGTTTTTCACTCATCGAATCCCTCACACTTAACACACAAACCAATGCACATTAGGTGCTTAATAAATGTTTGACAATAAATGAATACATGAACTATGCAATCATTATGAGAAGCAAAGAAATAGTAAGAAAAAAGAATCATTTATCACAAAGACGTGGCCCTTTTTCCTACTAACAACAAGGTTGTTAGCAACAAAAGATGATCTAACTTTGGCAGAGTGGAAACCTGATTAGGAAACTATTTTTTTCAAACTGCAATGCTTTTGATTTCCAAGGAAATCAAACAACAAAGTTTACTATTAGGTTTAGTTCCTTTTTAATAACAAAATATGTAATGAGGTTAATAGCAAACGTGCTTGGATTTAGAGGACTCTTAACATATGTGATTGAAAGAGTCTGCTGTAAGGTTTTTAAAAAAGACTTTCCAAAAGAAAATTAAACATTATGACTGGAGTTAGTTGTGTTAAGGAATTGAATGTGAATGTCTTATTTCTCTTTGTGCCTTCAAAGTTCTGCAGAAAATTTTGTCTTCTAAGTCCATCCAAAATAACTAAATTATTAGATGTGAGGCTCTGTGTCCTAATGACATTAAAAATAACAGAATGATTGCCTTCAAATGGGACTGTGGAGTATCTATTCCACCATCTCCTGCCATGCTGTGATTTTCTGTTCCTTCCAAGTGACTGTGTTCATACTGAATTGTTTAGTTCCTTTGTATTCCTAAGTGTTCTTGATAATGGAGTACATAACAGCATTTCTATTGTATATACTCAAAAGCAAAGACAGAAAGGAAATTACTTAGAAAAACATTGCCCTTTAATTTTTCTAATAAAGACTTTTCAAACTCCACTGTGTATGTTAATCATCTGGAGAATTTATTAAAATACAAAATCTACAGATCGGGATTCATTTGAATCTTCAGTGGGGTCTGCAACTAACAATTCCTAAATGACATCAACCTGGCTGCTCTATCAATCACACTTTGAGTATTGCATTTTGTGTATTTTGGAGGAAATCTCCACATTTTTCTACATCTTCAGTCAAATTTTTACTATTGCAATATTATTGACTTGATGTCAACTGCAGAGGTCTGCAATAACTCGCAGGTGAATGCCTTAATCATTTTCTGGTGCTATAGCAAAATACCTGAGACGGGGTAGTTTATATGGAAAGTTTGTTTCATCTTACAGTTCTGGAAGCCAGACAGTCCAGTAGCATAGCTTCAACTTTTGGAGGAAAACTAAAGGGAAGATAGCCTTGCTTTATAGCTACTCATTATAGCAACAAATAATCCACACTCTAGTTGCAGGAGAAAAGTTTTAATATATTTTAACATTTCTTAAAGGTTCAACTTTCCAACTTGGCCACAATGATAAATGAAATTTCAAAATGAGTCATATTCAAATCATAGCAAATGGTCCTTGGACTAATCTTTTTATTTTTCCTGTATCACAAGTTATATTAAAGCATAATATCAGGCTGTTGGTGTGACATTCTGATTAGTCGATCTTATTATTATGAATGTTACATAATTTAGAAATGCAAATTAACCACTTTAATCATTGATATATAAATTCCCATCTGGATATCACTCATCACCTTGTAACAAGCAAAGCTTCTCTAACAGGTTGTCAAGCCATCAGAAAATTTCCTTTTTCCTTCTTCACTGTATTGTTATTACCTAAGATTGACAGGAAGTTCAGTGAAGGCTGAGTCACTGGTTACTGAACACCACAGGAAAACAAGTAACTATTCTCAATCATGGTCCTTTCAGGTTTGGTTTTTTTTTTTTTTTTTTTTTTTTTCGCGGCAGCGGGGATTGAACTCACGACCTTGCGCTTGCTGGGCAGGCGCTTAGACCGCTGAGCTAGATCCCCAGCCCTGGTGTTTTTGAGACAGGGTCTCACTATGCTGTTCAGGCTGGCCTTGAGCTCACTTTGTAGCCCAGGCTGGCCTCAAACTCACAACGATCCGCCTGTCTCAGCCTCCTGAGTGCTGGGACTACAGGCGTGAGCCACCACACCTGGCTCCTTTCAGGTTTTAAATGCTTTCAAATACAATAGAATTATGAAATAATAGAATGTAATATGGAAATTTACAAATGATTTATATTACTTAATAATTATAAGGGGGACATCATTGTCAAGATAGCAGAGTACAGCCATGCCTGGTGGCACACACCTGTAATCTCAGCACTCAGGAGGCTGAGGCAGGAGGATCGTTGTGAGCTCGAGACCAGCCTGGGCTACAAAGTGAGCCCAAGGCCAGTCTGAATGGCATAGTGAGACCCTGTCTCAAAAAGACAAGGGCTGGAGATTTAGCTCAGGGGCCTAAGTGCCTGCTTGGCAAGCGCGAGGTCGTGAGTTTGAACCCTGGTGCCGCAAGAGAAAAAAAAAAAAGGAGTAGGAGATAACAGCCTTAATTCACCATAAAATATCTGCATCTATATCTATATCATCTATATCTGTATCTTTATCTATCTATATATTTATATCTAAATCTATATCTACCTATCTGTGAATGGGGGGAGGCAGCTACTTATAAATCAAAATAGCCCTGTCAGAGCTTAAGGGTCACTTAAAGAATTTGCAGCAGCACAAGGAATAAGTAGAGAATTACACATGGTAAAAGTTACCAATCAGATTAGTACATCTAAAATGCCAAAACACAGCTAACGACAAAGGTAAGTGCAGGCTAACATTATCAGCCACGTGGTGGGGGATTCTGAAGTTCGCGGTGGACTGCTTCACAGAAGACCCTGTGAAATAAACAGCGGCATCTTCCCTCAGAACTACAGAGAGTGAAATGTGGCTAAACACCTCCCCACACCCAAAGCTGCTGCTATTGTGCTGCTTTACATCAGAGCCCTCACCTGACCCAGCCCCAAGGGTGCCCTGACCCCTGAATCATGGCTCTGTGGTTGCATGCACATAAGGGCCATTACAATAGGAGTCTTTATGTTCCGGGGACCAGGTCAGCTGCCACAGAGAGCTAGACCACACCCTAACTCGAGTCTTTGTACTTCTGAGCACAGCTGAGCACACGTTCTCGCTCCCTGGTGACTTTACCAGTACGTGTGCCTTCTTCCTGTGACTAATGTGGTGTCTTGTGCCTGTCCTCCAGTAGCAGTTCCATGACCTCCCTGGACACAACCACCTGTCCTGAATTCAGAGATGCACTCTTGGAATCCAACACATTGACTGCATTTTGATTCACTACCATAATTACATCAGCTGACGAAGTACTGCTGTTGCAAAATTTCAGGAGTATTGAATGTTAAATAGGTTAATACCTGTGGTTATGACATTACCACTCTAACTAACATAGTTCTGAGAACTAAAGTACACAAGTGGACGTTTAGAACACAGGCTGTTCTCACACCAAGGGCTGTCTTTAGATTCGAATGTCTAGAAAACACACATGCTTAATCTAAGATCACATCCTCTCACTCCCTCTCCTACTACCTCTGACTCTTGCTTTGTGTCTCCCTGAACTGTACTTTCACCACTGTAGGGCAATACTTTTAAATCTCTCTTTGGATCTTGTACAAAAGCCCGATTTTTATATGAAAGATGTATTGTGCCATCTTTATGTAATCATTCTAATTATGTATTTCCTTCATTTAATTCATTGAATTCCTTTTCTGGAAAAAAGTGTTACAAAACACTTGTAGAAAACCAAGTTAATAATGATGCCATTGATGGCAATAAAAGACAATTTTCCGTTAAAATTTAACTCTCATATGGTTACATTTTAAGAGAAATTTCTCAAAAACAGTTTTTGTTCATTTACTGAAAGAAGCACATTGTCTGTCATTGAATTCCATTTTCAATGGGAATAAAAAAAGAAACCTTGACTTAGATATTGATTCAAAGACACAAAACTATATAAACCACATAGTGAAGACTAATAAAGTGTTGGGGGGGGAGGAGGACAGATTCTCTAGAGACAAATCCTCTACTGTCTACTTCCTGGCCCATCCCTCCCAAACTTATTGCAAATCCTATGCCCTCTTGACCACACAGTCAGTGTCTCCTAACTCCCTCCTCCTTCCTATCCTCCTCACCTCATCTCATTGAGGAGAAAACACTTAGGAAGGACCTTGAGGAAGACACCATCTGAAGTGGGAAGATCTCGCCCCTAAGAGGGAGTTTTCAGACCATGGCCAACATGAGGCTCAAAAGAAGACTGGTAAACTGGCAGAAATTCATGTAATACAGGCTAAGAGCAAGAGAGCTCTGGAGTTAAGCATAGTGTGGTGATAGGGATGCCCAGAGGCCAGTTCCACCAGAGGCAAAGCTCAGAAGCTACTTCAGAGCCAAAAGGATTGACGCTGCAGAAAGCAACAGAGTTTGCAAATATTCACATTAACGACTATGTAATACTTATAAGTTTACATTTTATTGGATGTTTTGTAATACATGTATACATTTTAGCATTCAAAATTTGAATGTTTGAATTCTGTTCAGATTTTAAAATAAAAGTCTGGAACTTAAAAATGCTAGGGCAAAAAATACTGCATTGTGCTCACCTTTTCTGACATGTCTAAAAGTATCACCAAAATAACGATTATCCTTTGAATTCTTCCTCTCCATCAGAAGCTTCAGTAAAAGGAGCAGCCCCTGCCTCACCAGGCATTTGAATCCTGGGCAGTGAGAACTCAGTTCCCATAATCACTTTGTTACCAAGAATCAAATTTTCTACCATTCGAATATTTTTAGATCCATTTATTCCTCTCCCTTTCTGTGGTTAGCATTTTTTCTACTTGAATGAATTCAAAATCATCTTAATTTGTATCTCTCTATCCCCAACTGATTATCTATACATGAACCAGTGATTTGTTGAACCCTCTTACAGTCTTTAGATGATCAGAATCCATACATGAGATGATAGACTTTTGCTAATCAGTTTATTGCCCTATCAAACTCTAATCTTCTTTCCCTTCCTAAAACATTACCTCTCTTTTGTTTATGAGGAAGCTGATTCCCCTTCTTTTTCTAAGTAGCCCTAATTGGTGGGGCCTGATTGGTTTCAGCCAATCAGCACACAGCATTTCTCTAGTTCAGGGACTGTAACCCAGTGAGAAATGACACTAGAGGAAGAGCCTATTCATTCTTTGGATAAATCAGCATTCTACTCTTCCAAAAGAGGACTGCATACATTTTTTTGTTTGTTTATTTTTCTGCCTTTTGGTCTTACTGGATTTGAATGAGGAAGTACAGACATTCTGGAATCCCCTAGTAGCTCTCGTGGAAAAAGGAAACCACAGCTTCCTTGAAGAGAGGGTAAGACATCTACAGGAAGCAGTTGAAGAGTGTGCTAAATAATACCTTTGATTCGTATTTGAGCTGCTGGATAAAACCTAAGCTCACTCTGCCACTGGAATAAAGCCAATAATTTTGCTTTGTGCTGTAAGCCCACTTGAGTAGCTTTTTTTCCTAGTCTTTTCCTACCTGTCAACATCCTGCCACTCTAAATGAGACTCTAGACCACACTGACCATCTTTCAACTCCTTGAATACACCTAGTGTTTCTTTATCAAAGAGCTTCCTATGAGTTGCTCCTTCAGCTTGAGACATCCTTCAACCTGCACCAATTAATTTGTTTCCTCTAAGCGCTATATTTACCTTTAGTTGCCTTATATATGAAAATGGATCTGGGCCCTTTAAATCTTTTTCTTCGGCAACTGACATGTTGCTAATTTTTGACACATTACATGAGAAAGTAATCTTGCTTCCTGATTTGGGTGGCCCACTTCCCAGGCATCTGGAGAGCTTGATTTTTTTCATTTCTTGACCTGTCGTTTTGCACCAGGGTCGGGTTCCCACATTGTACAGCTTTCTCCACCATTTGGGCCTTACATATTTTCTTCAGTTCTTAACCAGGGCAGCAGATCATGTGGGCCTATTACCTAGATAAGCTCTCTGGTCCTTGTACCCTCTCTTTAACCCTGCATGTACACATGCTGGTCCAGAGCTGCCTTAGCCTGAGTCACCTATGGGAGGGCACTGAGATGCTAAAGAGGGTTCAGCTATGTCCCGACTACATGGGTGCCTACCAATCAGAGCTCACCTCTTCCGCCAAAGCTTTTTCCTAATTGCTCAGAAACTGGGGCCAGTTCTGTCCAGCAAACTTCTTCACCTTCCAGTATGCTGAATCCTGTCTCCTCAACTACTTCCTTCTGTGAGCTCTGAACCTTACTTTCAAGAGTGTACTTTCTTAGTATGCTATGCCAGCCCTAAAGTACCTTTAGAATACCTTTTAAAGTACCTTTCCATGTTTGTAGTTAATCTTCTATTTTAACTTGGTTATTATCTTTATATTTAACTTCTGTTTAAATTACTGGGGAGGATAGGGGAATGGGGAAAAAAGAATCAAGTTATATAGAATTCTCTATAAGGAATGTGATTATTATGTATACCTAAAATGTACCAATAAACTTAATTAATAAAAAAGAGGAAAAACTAAAAAAAAAATTGCTGTATATTTTCTATGTTCTTATTAGCCTCATACTATCTGCCCTCTTCTCACACCTGCTTGTATTGCTGATATCAGGGTAAAAATCATTTTCTTCAACAAACTTCCCCTAACCTGTAGATGAAAGTAAATTCCCATATTAGCTAGATCTCATTGCAATCTACATGTTTTCTCCCGTGTAATGTTTAAAATCATAATAACTGGTTATTTAACGTCTCAATGTCTTCCTTATTACACTGGATGCTCAAGAAAGGAAATATTACATTCTGTCTTATACCTGATAGAATTGTTGGGATGACACAGAAAGCTTTCAGAATGCTGGAGGTTTCTTCAACATATTTCCAGCTGTATTTACGTGTACTAAAAAATAAAGTTGTAAATGGTATACAACATGACCTTTTGTGAAATAATTGCCACAGCTAAGATAGTTGCAACAATTTCAACCTCACATAATTACCTTTGCTGTGTGTGGTGATCTGCTTGCTTGGTAAATTTCAAGTATATAATACAATATTATGAATTACATTAGCAATTTTCAAATTAAATTAAAAGACTCATTTTTCTCAGCCTAAAGATAACTCTCTTAAGTGGCAGTTCACTTATAGATTGATGCTTGGTGATTGAGAAATTTGCCTTTGTTATTTTTATTTTCACTGAGATGGGAAGCTAGGCTTTCCCATATCTGTTAATGGCCTATTTTAATGTGAATGATTATTTTTCCTAATCTCAGTTATCTTTGGGCATCTTTTCAAACTTTCCTTGTTTCTTGAGGATGACTGTCTCTTTTTGTGAAGCCTCAGAGCGAGTTTCACATACACTCAGAAGCTATAAAGTATAACAAGACATCAGTAATGGGCAGTTTTGACTTTGCCACCTGGAATTAGGACTCCATCTGGTGGTCACAGGATCTTGATTTTGTTTTGGAGAATCACTCTCCACTCTTCTCTCCATGCGTGTAATATAAAGTTAATTTCACTCCTCATTCTAGGAGTACACTTGTGGCCAAATTCTAATTAAAACAATACATTTGATGCATCACAGTTTAGTCTGGTCACAGTTTGATTCAAGAGTAGACACGAAATCGAAGCTTCTGAAGTCAGTATCAGTGAAAATTTGATTTCTCTTTGAACTTTCTGAGACCAGGTAACTTAGTCACTTTTGTCATCAGTAAGACACAATATTTGACACCCACAACTTAAAACAAGAGAGGTTTATTTTGGTTCACAATTTCACAATTTTCAGTTCATGTTCAGCAGGCTCCAAAGCAGAAACCATAAGGTAGAAGGGCCCAGGAGGAATCCTGCTTACATTGTGGCGGTCAGGAAGCAGAGAGAGAAAGGAAGAGCCTAGGAGAGAGACCTACCCTTTCCAGTCACACACCTAGTGACTCACCGTCTCTGACCAGGCTGCACCTCCTAACATAACTTTCAGCTATAGAGCCCTGATGATCCATCTACCTTCCAAAACCTCTCCTCTGAACACATGAGAATTTTAAGATCTTTCTTGGTCTAAATCATAATAATGCAATGGAGAAAATAACTCCCAGTCTGTTAGATGTCAGATATGTGACACTCATGGTCACACAACATGGAAAAAAGAGGTTACAAACCAAAGAAAGAGGTTAAAAGAGTTTTATTGGAAATAAGGAAATCCCCCAAGTTTCTAGGAGGGTTCTTGAGTAGGCAGCCACTGAGGCTCTTTATCAAGAGTGTTTTATACAGCAAAATTACAACATGGATACAACATGGGTCAAACTATAATAAACCTGTAAGATTACAAGTACAGTTGCTAGTTAATATTGATACAATAGGGAAATAAGGTATGTAGCAAGGGTACTAAGGCATTCCTAGTAAGGAATGAAAGTTATGGGTCCAAATGTTCCGGTGTCACGTCTATGCATCTGATGCCTACTTGGGCTCACTGGACCAAATGGTGCTACTCATAGTTTAATCTCAAGTTCATGTTTATCTCTAAGGAGGCTTGCAGGCCTGGCTATTATATCTATATCTAGAGGTCTGGCTCTCTCCAGATTTACATCCAGTCATAATCTTGGTGCATTTCATCTTTTGCCCTGACTTCCATAAATGCCCAATACCTCTCTTTTAATTTCTTTCTAATTTAACTGTCAATAATAATATTAGTACTTTCTATTTTCTCCTGAACTTGAAGTTTCAAAGATACACGTTCTGGATCTGCTTCAGCCATATTATAATTTTGAGGATAGATCATAACTAACAATGGGTCCAAAATAGTGGTGAGCAAGACCAGAAAACAGAAAAAAAAAAAATCAGAACTTGACAATAAGAATATGGAAGCTTCTCATCAATTTAAAAATTATGCTTTCTGGACTCTCAGTTATGTGAGCTCTTAAATCCACTTATTGTTTAAGCAATTCACCATCCTAAACATACTCTCCAACCTTGATTCAACCATTCCCAGCTGTCTTCAAATGTAAATGAATGGGCTGGGAACCTAGCTCAGTGGGACAGCAATTGCCTTGCATGCACAAGACTTAGGTTTAACCCCCAAAATCACAAACAAAGATACATTAGTGAACGTGAACAGATGAACAGATGAGACTAGAAGAGTTACTTTTTAATTTTGGCTATATAAACTGGAGGAGTAATGTGCAGATAGTAAGATAAAACGTGTATATCAATCATCTGTTTAGTAATTAAAATAGGCAGATGTATCAAAATATAAGGTGTCCATAAGTCTACAAAAGTTGAATATAATAATTTATTTTATATTACAATAGAGTAAAATAATATTATTCCACATTTTATAAACATTGGATAAATATCTAGTTGAGAATTCTATGGCTAATTAATATGCAGCATATATATTGAATAATACATGCTAATATGTTAGAGAAATATATACTGCATGCAAAGTATTTGGTGGTTTAAAAGGGAGACGAAAAGGGGATCCTGCAGTTCAGGAGCCTTTGTAACTGGCTTAAGGGAAAAGTTTGGAAAGGTTTAGAAATGCTGGCTGAAAAGAAGCGCTGGAACGCTATAAACAGTACTTGACGAACTGTTTTGGTCAGAGCTCTGAAGACCAAAATGCTGACAGAAATGCTACTGGGGAATACCAGACTCATGAGATTTCTGTTGTGAAGAATGACTATATTTGGTTTTGGACTCCAGCTCATGTGTGTTATGCTCTGGTAGAAAATTTGTCTGCATTTTGTTTTTGTCTAGAGACTTTGACTGAGATTGAGATTAGGGGCAGTGGACTAATTAATTTGATAGAAGAGATTTCAAGGCAGGCTTATGTTGAGGCAGCGGACAGCTACTGTTTGAGGTTCTTAGACAGGAGTATGTTGAGCATCAAGAGCAGAGAGATCAGCAGAATGATTTAAAACATTTCGAGTTTGGACAAAAATTAAGTTCCAGGAAAGTTGTAGACTGCAAAGATAGAGCAGAGAAGAACCTGGTTGCTGGGAAGGAACAGGACAACAGAAAAGATGACCTGATTTCATCACAAGACAAATAGGACACAAGCATTTGCAGCCTCAAAATTGTAAAGGTGAAAGACTACTTTGAGAAGAGAGACCCAGGCATGATGTTCCAGAATGGCTGTGACCCGAGGAAACTGCGCCTTGGCACTGCTTTCACAGTGCTCTGCGATTCAGGTATTCCACCCTTATAGCCAAGAAAGGAAAAAACCTGGCAGCTGTTTCACTGTTCCAGTTGGCAGCAAACTTTGATGGCGCCTTTGTGCTGCTCATTTAAAGTGTATACAGAATGCAAGACTTGTGGGGTCAGGAAGCCTTCCACACAGATTTCAGAAAAAGTCTTAGTAGGCCAGGCAGTGTATACTGAAAGAGGAGTGTGTGACACTGTCACATAAAGTCAAAGGTGCAGTGGAGACTCCAGAAGGTTGGAAAAGCCAGAAACATGAATCATCTGAGGAAAATAGCAAGGAGGGATCAGAACTAGTCAAAGAGGGAAATCAAGGGAACTACAACCACAGGCCATGTCCTAGGGGCAGAGCCACCCAAGCCCTTTGGAGTTCACATCTTGCCACAAACTGCTTTGGGTGGCAGACATGGAACTGAAGGGCTTAATGTGTGGTCTGCTGGATTTGGAACTTGCTTTTGTCCCATTCCTTTCTATTCCTCTATCCAGAATGGGAGTGTTTACTTTATGCCATTATATGTTAGAAGTGTTTAACTTTCTTTGCATTTGTATAAGGGCTCATCATTAAGAGTCTGCCTTAAATCTCAGAGCAGACTTTAGATTTGGACCTTTCACCAATGATATAACAGGACTTCAACAACTCTTAGAGATGGAGCAAATGCCTTTACATAAAAGGATGTGCCTGAGTCTTTGGGATTCAAGGAATAGCAGGTTATGGGTTGTATCTAGATGCTCCCTAAAAGCCTCATACAGTGAATGGTGGGGTTTTATAGACACAACTAGACCTAGGGTGTGTGATGCTGGGATTAAGGGTACCCCACCCTGGGTGTGAGTGTCACCACCCAAAAGATGGTTAACCTGGATAGAAAATAAAGGGACAAAAAGAACCTGTTTTTCTACTTTGCTTATTTGCTGATTCTCTCTACCTTGCCTGTACTGTTCCTCTTCTGCCACAGCACCCTGCCTTGGAACCTGTCGACTATGGACAGAAATATCTACAAACTGTGAGCCAAACTAAACCTTTCTTCATTTCATTTTGACTGTTGGACATTTTGTGTCAGCAATGAGAGAAGTAACTAAAACAATCTCCTGGGTTCCCCAAAAGACATTCTATGTTAACACAATTTAGTTTACCTTTTTCATTAAGCTTTCATGATGGTGGTCCAAAACAAAAGAAAGAGATGGGGGTAGAGGGAACGTCTATGCAATTTTCATCTTTGTAAAGATTTACTAATTTGAAAACAAAATAGACTTATTTCCTAGAATCAGTTTTTCATCCTTCCTTTTCTTATATTTTCTTTTTTTTTCCCATTCTTTCCCCAACTTTGCAAATCATTTAGAGTCTCTTCTTGATTACCACCATTTTATGAATGAACTGTCTACTGGATGAAAAAGTCATGTATTACATGATATAGATTAGCCTGCTACACAGTGGCCACTGTTCATCAACCTTGTCTATTCTCAACAATTGTCTCTAGCATGAGTGACAGATTACCCCAATTGGTCTTCTAATTTTAACATACTTCTCTACACACAATTTCTAAAAGGTCAAGACCCAGAATTTCTGACCCTCTGGAAAACATTTAGATTCTGAACAGGTTCTCCAGGACCTGAAATCACAAACAACATGTTAGTAGAAATTTTTAAAAAGTGAAGTAGAGCTCCAGGAATCAAGACAGAGCCTACAGGAAAACTAGGCAGTGGGGAGGTGGGAGAGAAGCAGTCTGGAATTCTAACCGTGGCTCCATAGGATGAGAGTTCTGAGTTTTCAGAAACAATGTAAGCCATGTAAGCCAGAGAGAGTCTGCAGCCCCAAGGACAAACTACAAACTGGCAATGCTAGGCCCCCACAAAGGGGGGCCAGCTGATGCATGTGCTGGGAAACCAGAACAGCATCCCCCTCCTCCCCAATAAGCAACTGATTGATTCAGAGGAATTCAGGGGGAGATGATAGAAACTGAGATGAAAGGAACAATGTGATGCTTGCATTGTTTGATTGACTTTGCATGCCTGGGGCTGGTGGACTGGGCATCTATTTGGATGATAGTAGTGTGAATTTTGGCAATTGTGGGGGATTTCCTTCTGTCTTATTTTTGAAATCCAATGTTCTGTTCCATTTTACTGTTTTGTTTTATTCCTGTATCTGATAACCTGAGCAACTATTTTAAAGATAACAATATGCAATAAAACAACCATTGTTAAATTCCTATCATCTTGTTTTGAAAACCTATGTAACTATTGTTTTTGTTGTTGTTGTTGTCATTTTGCTTTTGTTGTTGTTGTTTTTTAGGTTTGTTTGCTTCTTGATTTTTCTGTTTTTCCTTTTTCTCTTTAAAATAAAAAAAAAATCATCACAGACAATTCCTAAGCAGGGAAAAAGTTTGACATACAGATAGGTGAGGTATACAGAGCTCCAATTAGCCATAATCAAAAAACACCCACACCAAGCATATATAGCGAAGACTCCAGAAATTCAACACAAGAAGAAAGTATTAAAAGCTATTAAAAGAAACAACTCACCTACAAAGGAAAGCCCATCAGAATCACAGCAGACTCTCAACACAAATCCTCAAGTCAAAGGGCATTTGGAGTGAAGTATTTCAAGCCCTAAAAGAAAAAACCTTTAGATTGATGTACCCCACAAAATTATTTTTCAAAATACATGGAAAAATGAGACATTTCCATGACAAAGAACACCTGAGGAAACTCATGAGCGCCAAACCAATACTTCAAAATGCTCTGAAGGATATTCTAGAAAAAGATAACAAAGATTATAACTTCATGAACCCCAATAGAATGAATCCACCAGGCAAGGCAAGCAATTAAGCAGAGGGAGAAAAGGGAGCCAACAAGAGGAAAATAACATTACAAGGATAAATCAGTACATAACAGCTACCAAATCAATGTTAATGGTCTCAATTCACCAATCAAAAGAAACAGACTAGCTGAACTATACAAAACAAATATTAATGGACAATCAATCAAATAAACACTAATATAATTGCATTGGGGAACCTCGATACTCCACTATCACAAATAAATAGATCAACTAGACAAAAATCTCAACAAAAAATATCAGAACTGAACCAGACTTTTAAACAAATGGACTTCGTAGATGTCTACAGAGTGTTCCACCCCACAACATCAAAATATGCATTTTTCTCAGTTGCACAAGGAACATTCTCCAAAATAGACCATACACTACTTCATAGAACATGCTTAAGTAAATGCAAAGCATTCAAAATTATCCCATGCATATTATCAGATCATAGTGCAATGATACTGGAAATCAGTGATGAAAGAAACCATGAGAACTTTATAAACACATAGCAATTAAGTAACATCCTCCTGAACAACAAATGTGTCACAGAAGAAATTAAAGAAGAAATCAGATAGTTTCTACAATTAAATGATAATGCCAATAGAACACATTAGGACCCAATGAAAGCAGTCTTATAAGGGAAATTTACCAGTGAATACCCAAATCAGGAAAATAGACCAAGCTCAAATAAACAACCTTGTGTTGCACCTCAAGCTTCTAAAGAAATAAGAGCAAGTAAAGCCCAAAGCTGTTATGAAGCAAGAAATTATAAAGATCAGAGGAGAAATTAATGCAACTGAGACTAAGAAAAAAAATACAAAGAGTCAATGAATGGAAGAGTTGGTTCTTTGAAACATTAAGTAAATTAACAAACCTTTAGCCAACCTGATCAAAAAAAAAAAAGGAAAGAAAAGACTCAAATCCATGCAATTTGGAATAAAAAGGTAAAATCAAAACAGATTCTGCAGAAATCCATAAAATCATCAATATCTACTGTAATGGTTGATTGTGTCTACTTGAGAAGTTTAGCTAAGAGAACATTGATGAAATTGGCTCAGCTATCCTACACTTAGGGAGTAGAAGACCCACTCTAGAGTGGTTCATCACCTATATATAAAAGGAAAATGGGGAACAGTGGACTTGCCTCTGTTCTTTGAAGGAGCTTCAGTCTTCACCTTTAGTTTAGGCATGATCTCCTGGCCTCCAGCACAGACTCTTGAGCTTCCAGCACAGATCTTTCAGGTTTCTGACATAGGCTCTTCAGTCTTCTAGTATGGAACCACCATCCTCCTGATACGGATTACACCAGAAGCTGCAGAGCTCCAGAGCTTGCACTGAATCCTTCAATCTCCAGTAAGCACTCTTCCTTACTGAACTCTGTGGGTGACCACAATAAGTCAATCCTGTGGTTTCTTATACATTTGTATATCTTGTGTTACATATGTTTCTCTAGTAAAACACTGATACACCTACTATGAGAAACTATATTCTAAGAAGGTAGGAAATACAGAAAAAATGAACAGATTCCTATATACGTAGGAATTACCAAAGCTGAATCAAGAACATATAAAAAATCTAAATATACCAATATCAGTAAATGAAATTGAATATGTAATTAAAAACTTCCCAACAGAGACAAGCCCAGATTCTAGTAGATTCACTGCTGAATTCTGCAAGAAATTTAGAGGAGATTAATGCTGCTACTTCTCAAGCTCTTTAATAAAATTGAAAGGAAAACAATATTCTCAAAGTCATTCCTGGAAGCAAGCAACACCCTGACACCAAAACCAGGGATTTAACCAAAAACAAGAACTAGAGACCACTCTCCCTAATAAGTATAGATGCAAACATTCTCAATAAGATACTGGCAAAGAATGCACCAAATCATCGAAAATATTATACCCAGGACTAACTAGGATTCACCTAAGGGATTCAGGGGTGGTTCAACATATGCTAATCAATAAATGTTAACAGAACCAAGAACAAAAACCATATGATCATCTCAATAGACAGAGAAAAAGCATTTGACAAAGTGCAACATTCATTCATGAGAAAAATCCTATAGAAAATTGGAGTAGGTTATCTGAATCTGATAAAAGCCATCTATGACAAACAAGAAGCCAACATCATACTAAAGGGACAAAAACTGAAAGCTTTCACTATAAAATCAGGGACAAAACATGAATGTCTACTGTCACCACTCTTATTCAATATAGTTCTGGAAACACTAGCCATAGCAATTAGACAAGAGAAAGAAATAAAAGGAATACAGAGAGGAAAGGAGGAAGGTAAATTATCATTGTTAGAGGATGATACGATACTCTACATAGAAGACCCAAAAAATGCCACCAAAAGATTTGTACATTTAATAATCATATTCAGTTGCATAAGTGAATACAAAGTCAACACTCAAAAATTGACAGCCTTCCTGTACACAAATAACAAACTCTAGAGAAATTAGGGAAATAACACCTTTCACAATAGCATCCAAAAAATTTAAATACCTAGGAATCAATCTAGTGAAGGATATAAAAGACCTCTACATTGAAAACTATAGTTGTCTGAAAAGACATCAAAGATTATATCAGGAAATGGAAAGAAGTTCCTTGTTTTTGGGTAGGAAGCACCAATATAGTGAAAGTGGCAATACTTTCAAAATTTTTATGCAGATTTAATGCAACCTCAATCAAAATGCTAACAGCATATCTCAAACATTTAGAGAAAACAATCCTAAAATTCACTGGGAACTAGAAGATACCTAGAATAGCAAACATAATTCTGAGCAAGAAAGGCAAGGCAGGAGACATCATAGCACCTGACTTGAAATATACTACAAAACTACTGTGAAGAAAATAGCATAGTGCTGGGGAAAAAAAATAGAATATAAAACAAAACAGACCTGAGTATAAAAAATGGAACAGATTATAACATACAAAAACAACTCCAGACATTCTCAGCCACCTTATCTTTACAAAGAGTCCAAACACCTTCACTGAAAGAAAGACATCCTCTTTAATACATGGTGCTGGAAAACTTGGCTTTCCACATTTCAAAGAT
>RJWT010010137.1:0-24521 GCA_004365215.1 Cuniculus paca | reverse complement strand
GACTCAAATAGGTCATCTATAATGCAGTTGCTACACACATTAGACATTACTAGTTTCAGTTTTGACTCTGGCCTTAGGAGGCACACATCTGTATTTACATGTATGTCTGAGAGCAGCTCTCTTGGAATATTTGACAATTCATGACTGAAGCAAGGTAATGGTTGTTGGGCAGAATATTTTTAGACAGTGCTGAGGCTTCAGAAAAACCAGTTATAGCTGACTCTTTTTCAATTAGAAGAATTTGAGAGTTCATGGGAGCACATGATAATAAATGTAAGTATTTTACTCATTTAGTATATTGCCTCTTCAGATTAGATTTCAATGAGGAGGCTATGAACATTGGAGAGACATAAAGCACCCCCTGCTGTCTGATAAATTATATATAGAATCAGATGAAGGATAAAGACACGGCAGAGAAAAAAAAGGAAGGTGAACTAGAAAACTTCAAGTCCATGAAATTATACTACAAAGGTACTGTGATATAAACAGCATGGTACCAGCAAAAATACAGACCTGAGGATCAGTGGAACAGATTTGAGGATGTAGAAACAGCACCAAATATACTCATCCACCTCACCATTGACAAATGGGCCAAACATGTTCATTGGAAGAAAGATAGCCTCTTTAATAAATGGTGCTGGAAAAATTGGCTTTCCATGAGCCAAAAACTAAAACTAGACCCATGTTCATCAACATTCACTAAAATAAAATAAAAATGGATGAAAGATCTAAATATTAAAACAGAAACACTAAATCTGCTAGAAGAGACAATGGGTAGAAATCTTGAATACATAGGTGTAGGCAAGATTTCATGAACAAAACCCAGATTGCACAGGAAACACTGCAAAGAATCAATAACTGGGATCTCATCCTATTAAAAACTTTTGAACAACAAAAGAAATTACCAAAAGAGTGAAAATACAACCAACAGAGTGGAAAAAAATCTTAGCCAGTTGTCCCACAAAGGATTAATATCTAGAACATATAAAGAATTAAAAAAATTGGACCCCTCCCTAATTAAAAGACCCAATCCAAAAATGAGTGCCTGAGATGAATACACACTTCTCAGAGAAGAAATATAAATAATAAACATGAAAAAATATTCACTGTTACTAGTCATTTGAGAGATTCAAATTAAAGCAACACTGAGATTCCATCTTATCCCAGAAAGAATGGATATTATCAAGAAATCAACCCATATTGAATACTGGAGGAGCTGTGGGGAAAAGGAAACTTTCTGCACTGTTAGTGGGAGTGTAGACTCATGCAACCATTGTGGAAATCAGTATGGAGATTCCCCAAAAAACTAGGATTAGAGATCCCATTTGATCCAGCCATTCCCCTTTGGCTATCTTCTGAAAGAATTAAAGACATCATACCACAGTGATATATTCACGCTCATGTTTATAGCAGCAGAGTTTCTAATAGCTGAATCTTGGAAACAACCAAAATGCCCATCAACTGAAAACTGGATAAAGGAGATGTGGTTCTTTTATACAGTGGAGTACTACTCAGCCGTGAATAAGGATAGACTTGACATTTCTAGATAAATGAATGCACCTTGAGACCATACTCTTAAGTAAAATAAATTCAACTCACATGTGTAAATATCATGTCATTTCTCTGGTATGAGAGACAGAATGTGTAAGTAAGGGGGAAAGTGTATAAAAGGTATTATGAAATAGGAAAAAATTATTCAAAAGAAAGGGGAACTAGGGAGGGTGAGGGGGAAAGGAAGAGTTCATATGCTTAAATAAAATAAATTGGTCACACATGTTTAAATATTACATTGTTTCTCTAGTGGCAGAAACTGAAAGGATAAATAAGGATCAAAATGTATAACAGATACTGGGAAATGGGAAGAAAATATTCAAGTAGGGGAACAAGGGATGGGGGAGAAAACGAAAGAGGGGAAAAGAAAAAAGAATAGAAGGAACAAATAGAAGCAAAGCTTTTGTAAATAAGGAGAGGAAAAGGGGTTGAAGGGAGGAGAGGAATTTGAGGAAACAAGAAGAATCAAGAAATATCATGTACAGGCACAAACTTCTAAAGAATGTTATTATTATGCATATCTACAATCTACCCATAAAAATAATAAAAAACAAAATTTCAGGTCCAGTTTCCAGTCCATGAAAACATTTAGTGTAAACATTTTAATGCTTAAATATTTTACTGTATTTTTTAGAACAATGCATAATATAAATTGGTTATAGTTACCCTATGTCTGTATTTAGAACATTAAAATAGCACTACAGAAAGATTTTGACCTCGCTCAATAATTAATGGCTGAGAGCATATATAAGAATTTTATTGATCTATTTAGTCATGCTTTTGACACTTATAGAAAATTACATGAACATCAGCTTCTCCACTGTACTGCCGTGCAGTAAACTTCTGCCATTAGTCCACTTCCAGCTTAAATGCTGCTAACTGGGTCCTACTTCTGAACTATGTTGGTGCCATGAAAATGTCCTTTCGAAGTTATTCTATACTTCTCACATGGTAGCACATTCCATTGTAATAGTCTTTTTTTTTTTGTCAGAAAGCTTTTGGCATTTTACTGGAGGAAATTCTTCTTTGTGTTAAATTATCCCCATATGTTGCTCACTAAATGCTTATAAAGATTGCTCAAGTCATATGACACCTAAATATAGCACCCTACATTTTCAAGTGCCCTATAGGATGGATCTTTTTGCATGTTGTAAGGTGGTAGAGGATGAAGAAGGATGGAGAATAATTAAGTGAATTTTGTATGCTTAACAGTAGTTAGGATATGGCAAGCAGGTTTTAGGGTAAATATTTATTCTTCTGCCAATTAATTTCATCTATCTTTTGGGAATTTGATTATAAAATTCGTAGAGAAAAATGAGGGTAATTGTAGGAGTTATACTAAGATTTTGCTAACGACTGATATTTGTCCCATTGGAAGACAGTAACATCTCTACATCAGTCTTTGAAAAGTAGACACCAAACCTGATTGCTTTTGCAGAATCCATCTGTGTCTGGAGTCGTAGTTGTTCTTGCAGGATTGTATCTGAACTTTGGCTGTTTGGTACCTTTCTTCGATTTCTTTGTCTTTGAAGTAAATTAGAAATTGCTAAAACCCGAATATGTAGTCCACTATAAAAATATGTGAGGTGAGATTTGAGAAGGTCCTCTAAACTATAAGTCTTTTTGTTAGAGCTTGTATCTAAATGTCTCTCCAAAGCCACATGAGCTCCAGGAGAGGCTTTAGGAAAGTGATTGGATTACGGGGGTTTATACTTGCTGTTAGGAGGTATGGTCTTGTCAGAAAAGTTGGATCACTGAGGGTGTGGCCTGGGTCTATCTTTCTTTTTCCTCCTTTGATCTCTCTCTCTCTGCTTCCTGCTGCTATGCTATGAACTCCTCTGCCATGCTTTTCTGCCATGCTGCCTTGCCTTAGAGCCAGCCAACTATGGACTGAAAACTGTAAACTGTGAGCAAAAATAAAACTTTCCTTCTTAGAGATATTGTGTCTCAGTGACAAGAAAGTTAACTCCAGTACTTGTTTTCTTGGCTATGTGACCCTCCAAATTCTGAGAAACTAGTTTCAGTAATCTTTTGATATCTAAAGCAACCTGGCATACATGCAAAATGTATAAATATAGAGAAAATACAAAAATCAAGATCAAAGAGTGAAAGAATCACCTAATTTTTAACCACTCGAGTCAATGTAGTTGCTAAACGTCAGATTTGCTTAAGAGCTGCCTGTTTTTCAGGACAAAACTGGGAACACTAAAATCTATAAAATTGCCTGTGTTAATCAGCGTATGGTGGCGAAAAGTGTGTGGTTATTTTATTTCAGGTGATAGAGATGTTTCTGTTAGAATAGTCCAGAAGGTAATGAGCCAATAGAAACCCTGCTTGGTAAATGTACAGTCATGCCTCATTTAGAGCTGAAAGGTTTATGGCAGTGTTTGACCTAAAAACAAGCCTTAAGTCAGCTGTCTTTATACTCAGGGCTCTTTTTTCTATGTGTTTACTTCTACTCCTTTGCTAAATTGATTGCCAATTTTCTATGTTTATTCTGCATTCCAATTTTCCCAAAGAGGAGAACTGATTGAAATAGCATTCGTAGTCTCAAGCCCAAGTCACCCTAGAGCAGTGATGGTGAACCTTTGAGAGATGGGTACTCAAAGTGCAAGCCAAAACCCACTTATTTATTGCAAAGTGCCAGCACTGCAACTAAATCTGAATATTGAGGTTTTAATTTATAAAAAACAACTGATAAATTAGCGCTGTTCATCTTAAAAGCAAAACAACACGTGTCGTGAGTTCACCATCACTGCGTTACAAGTTCTTAGCATTTAGGACTCTAAGTCAACAACTTGTGGCTAATTTGCTTCTGATAACATGGAGTAAAGCACACCAATCTCTGATGAAACATGTTCCCCTAAGAGTTTTCTCAAAATAGAGCAGTGTAACTGACAGAAACTTAGAAGTTTTATGACCATTTCATATTTTCTTGTCAGACAGAAAGAGGCCAGAATTGACTCTATTTCCACCTCAGAGAAACACACCATTCTGGGGAAATGGTAAGATTATGGTGTGCAATTGCTCTATATCATCCATGAGGCGCTAGGTCAGTGAATTTGCACTCCACTGTCCTGGATTACCGGGATTTTCTTTCAAGTAGTAAATGCTTTCAAGCAGAAGAGGTAAGAAAATCCGAATAAATAATTTCATTATTTTTGACCTACAATGATTTGGCTAGCATCACTGAGACAAATAATAGGTCTTTAGGATCTAGAAATCTACTTAATAGTGTAAGTTAACATTATATATATATATATGTATAATATATATGGTTATATAGTTATACATATGTGTAAATTTTTTCCTCCCTATTTTTTTTAATCTCCCCAAATCTTCCTTAGATAGTTCCTTAAATGAAAATACTAGATCACTTGTAGTTCTACTTCTGGTTATTATTTGTTTTATTTACATGTGAATTTTGTCATAATATCAAGACAGGCAGAAGTGAATTATTCAAAATAAAATATTTAATAAAGCCCACATTTTCACTTGTTTAGCTTACTGCTGTGTTCTTGCTTTCTTCTTATAGTTTTAGTTAAGAGATTGCAAATTGTTCCAAAGTTACGTTGATTTCTCCTACTGTACAGTTTCATCATGATTTTAACCTGAATTTATTTAACTGCATTTATTTACTCTTTTTAAAAATTTTTATTTCTTTATTTTACTTTTATTTGCTTTATTTTATGCGTAATTTATTCCTGTGCCATAAGTTTTTGTTTCTTCAGTCTCTTCTGAGATATCTTTTTCTTCTGTGCAACTTCTTCCCCTAGTTTAGGAACAATTTGTTCCTATTCAGTATGGATCATCTCACCATGGCAGGGGAGCTCATGTACGGGTTAATCCGGCCCTGAACTCTGTAAGTGTGGTGGTGCATCTTGGGTGCTTTGTTCACCTGGATATATTCAACGACCAGACAATCTACATCTAAACCCTTCAGTTCAGCATTACTCTCTGCATTTTTAAGCATGTGCAGCAAAAATTTAGCACTCTTTTGGGCCACTGACCCTGGGTCCAGCCCCACTGTATGGCCTGGGTCACCTACCAACTCCACCATTGTAACGCCGGAATGGCACACATTGCTTCTCTAATGTGACGTCCTTCAGATACTTGGTGGCCTTTCAGATATGCCTACCCTTGATGGCCTGGGCAGTTTCACGGGAGTTCTTAAACTGAACACGAACATTTGAGACTCTTGATTTGCATGATTTTGTGGGGTTTTCTGGGTCAAGAGAGTAGCGAACCATTTTTACAGGTCACCTCAAGCCACTTACAGGCAGAGGACTATTTTTACAAAACAATGTTGATAATTTTCCTTCCTTTTATATAATTAATTCACCTTTTATTTATAATACTGTCTATTCAATATGTAACACTTTCCCAAAAGAAACAAGGCCTTTTCTGGAATTAACTTCAAAAATAATATTCCAATATTTATTTTTATATGGGAATTGAATCACGTAATTGAATGATTAAGATAAGTTGTAGAAAAAACTAGCATAGTTTGGCTTTTGTCAGTATTCAGTTTTCCTGGGCAGTTGCTGAGAAGTCATGCATTAGCTTTCAGTGACTGGAAAAAGAAGAATTCACATTTTACCCTTCATTTCTTTGCCTTCACTTCCTGCCTGTGATAGATTTGTCCCAATATTTGTCCTTTTGTTGTTGTTGCAGGCAAGTTCTCATGATAAAAAATGTCAACTCAAATAATGTGACAGGATTTTCTGAGTGATTGAGTCAACTCTTGACCACCAATGGTATTGGCAACCATAGATGCTGAATTAATAAGGAAAATTAAAACTCATTTTTCAGAGGTCGAGAGAGGTCCACTTTTTGATTGATGTCATGTGATTTATGACCATTTTTCTACTCTTCACTCCAACATTTTTGATATTGAGAGCCACCTGCAACAGAACACTGTTTAAGATCAATTACCAGTGTCAGAATGAAAGAGATACTGTTCAGGTTTGAAAGGCAGAATCTTAGAAGAAATTAAGTGTCAGATGGTTTGTGTTGGAATCCTTGTTTTCTGATTAGTTGTGATGACCTCAGTTGTATCATTGAATCTCTTGAAGCCATATTGTATATGTGTGTTTAACCTGTAAAAGTCAGCTAATAATCTTGTTTTGTTTCAATGATCAAATAATATGACAAATGAGAAATGTTGCAAGCTATAAAGTGTATTGATAATCAGTTGTATATGGCAACTTTTTTCTTGTTTACAATTTTACACTAAAAATACTATTTTTGCCATGTGGGGTGACTCATGCTTGTAATACCAGCACTTGGGAAGCTGAGGCTAATGGGTTGCCATGAATTCAAGGCCAGCCTGAACTACATAGTGAGGCCCCATCTCACCCCCCTCAAAAGAAACTCCAATAAAATAAACATTCTTGATCAAGTGTTCCTTAAAAGAACTCACTCAGTGCCACATTGGGTCTGCCTTTGGCAGTACTGTTGAGGAATATTTCACAGCTGATATGATACTTCCAAACAGAAGACAAAGTTTTCCTGGGAACAAGCGGATTTATTATATGCCACAAAGATTGACCAGAATTCTGAGTAGGTATACATCTATTTAAGTAATATGGCTGTTTTAGTCTTCTCTTGACATGTAACAAATTACCCCACAATCTAGCAGCTTAAAACAACATATGTTTAGTATCCTGTAGATTCTGTGGGTCAGGAATTCTGCTTAGTTAGGAATTCTGGCTAAAAGTGCCTCATGAGGTTGCAGTCAAGATGTTAGTTTTCCAGATGTGATGATGCATGCCTGTAATCTGAGCCCTTGAGAGTCTGAGACAGAAAGATTATGAGTTTGAGGCCAATCAGCACTGTATACACATTGAAGGCCAGTCTGGACTATGCAGTGAAAGCATATCTAAACACACACACATACACAGCCAAACTAAACCAAACCAAACCAAACCAGACATGTCAACTTAAGTTAAAATCATGTCACTATTGGTATGATGTCTCAGTTACTTGATAGTTGATTTCTAGGGCCTTAGGTTTTCATAACATGAACCTCTCAGTATGGTTGATTGAATGTTTCTGAAAATAGCAGCTGATTTTCCTGAGATGATCTCTTGAACACATGCACTTATACTTAAGTAGTATGGTTGTATTAGATTATCTCTTGTTATGTAACAAATTAATCTATAATTGAGCAGGTTGAATGTGTAGTATCTTATAGTTTCTGTTAAGGAATTCTCCTTCGTTGGTTGCTTCCAGATCCAAGAGACAGAGGAAGGATGAAACCACAGGGCATTTATAACATAGTCGCTGCGATAATATGCTGCTACTCCTACTAGGTTATATACTATTAAGTAGAATACTATTCAGGCATTGAAAGGATGAATTCTTGTCATTTTTGATGGATGGACTTGGAGAACATTATGTTACGTAGAATAAATCAGACACGGAACAACAAATGCTGTATAATCTCACTGATACACAGAATCTACGAAAGTTTGTCACATATAGAAAAGCGGGTAGTAGCTACTGAAGTCTGGGAGGGGAAGGGAGAAAGGCAGATGGGATGCAGTTGATCAGTGCATACAAAGTTACAAGCACATGGGAGGAGTAAGCACTAGTTTTCTATTGCATAGAAGAGTGACTGTAGTTAGCAAAAATTGTATATCCTCAAATAACTAGGTACCCTTGGCAAAAGATAGATGCACAAGAGGACAAACCCAGTAATGATGCCACATGAGAAGCCACTGCTTGTGTTGTCTGCTAACAACCTATTTGCCAGAACAAGCCACATGATCAAGTCCAAAGTCAAAAAGCAGGACATGCACTCTATCTACTGAGGCTTCAGCAAGGGTGGGAAATGAAGAACACAGTTAAAGAGAAATGAAGAACTGAGGTAAATGTTTGGATCTACTATAGAATTTTAACTGTGTTTCCAGTTTCAGCTTTGTTTCCACTGTACTTCTGTGGGCTTTAATTGCTGATGAGACATTTAGATCATAGATTCTGAGCCTTGGATATGTATTAGAATCAGCTGAATGAAGTTTTCAAAAAAATTTACTAATTACTGACACCTAACCCCAGGACAATTAAATCGGAATCCCTAGGGATAAAGTTAAAGTACTAGTATGTTTACAAAGTTTTCTAGATTTCTCTAAGGTACAACCAGGATCAGGAATCACAGTAATAAATGGTTTCTAATGTTTTTAGTATTCTAAAACTAGTTTAGGTTTTGATTGGGCTGCTTGGTTGGACTACTTCAACTAAGCATTTTTTGAAGATTGAGATGCTGACTAAATGAGTAAAAAAGCTTGTATCCTTCAGCAATCAGTGACTTTTCCTTCAAAGAGCAGTGGTTCTTTGTTTTCTCTCCACTGCTTTGATCCAAGACATTCCTGCTCTCACATGTCATGTTCCCCCTCTTATTGGATGGAAAAATCGTTTGAAATAACAAGAGCTCTTCCTCTTCTTCTGTATCACTTCATCTTTCCTATTAAGGCTGACAGTAAGGATTGGGACGTCCATACATCCTATCATTCTTTTCCCATCTACCCCAGAATCAACATATGAGGGGATTTACATTCTCATCAAAGCAACTCTGAGACTCCTTGAAAGGAGCCCTGGAATGAAACAGAACCTAAATGTCATTTGTGCGTTTCAGAGATGCTGTAGAAGAGATACTTGCTTTGGGTAGGAGGTAATATCTGATAAGTTTTCATTCTCTGCAAGAGCTCCATGTATATTATGGGAAATTTGTCATCATTCAATATGATCTTATTTTATGACTCTTTATTGGCTCCCTCTGGTGATTTCCTTAAATGATTTTTCCTTGCCAACAAGGATTGTAATTTTGGATATGTGAGTGAAAGAGTAATTCAGCAGTCACTGAGAAATTGGTTTGAAGAGAATTTTCTATTTTTCCATTTCTTTCTCTCCTTTATCTTCTAACCTCTACTATTTATTTAAAACTATTGTATTTCAGTGATTCTAAGACACATTGCTTTCAAGCCCAGAATATTACTTTTCTCCAACAAAGAGGTGCCTTGTGATAGGTCTTATAATTCACTAACAGACTTTTTTTTTCTTTTTGAAGGGCATATATTATAATGGATGACTTCTTAGGTACAATAAAATAGGGTATTACCCAAGCTCTGTGCTGTGTTTGTTGCATACATATTCTCATTTAATCCTCACAACAATCCATTGATTGCACAGTGCAGTTATTCTTTTAAAGTATCTATTGAGTTGATATAATTAATAATATTTAACATGTATTGAACTCGTACCATGTAATTTTTTTATGTATATACTACCTACTTAGCACTTGGGATGAGAGAGTAGGTACTGTTATTATTCAATTTTATAGGGCAGCAAAAGAGTTATTCAAGGGTTGAAAAACTAAATTATAGAGTTGGTAGGAGGTAAGGCAAGTTTCGAACTCAGGTTGTTCTGCCACCAAAACCTGTATTATTAGCTACTATCCTACATTGCTTGAAATGTTTATTATTATTGTACTTAACATTGGTGAAGCATTTTATCATTTACAATATGAGTTCACAAACATCTAATTTAATCACAAACATCTAATTTAGCCTAATGACCTGGCAATGCAATTTCTTTTATATATCACTTTGCAAGTTGCAAAACACTGTTAAGTTATGTTATTAAAAGCCTGGTTAAAAAAAGTATTAGCAAACCAATGAAACACCAAAGAAAATTAAAACCTGGAACTCTTTCACTTCATTAGGACAAATAGAGAAAAGCTGGATCAGAGTTGATGTTAATCAATAACCAAAGGACAATCGTCTACTTGCTTTTGGAAAAAAAGTTAGCACAACCAAATATGAGACTTTGGTTTGAGGTAGAACTTTGAATTTTCAGCTAATTAAGGGAAACACTATCATGCCAGCTGAATTTTTAAAACAGTAAGTTAAAATATTTTGTAAAATATATCACTGGGTTTGGTTAATATAGTAAATTAACTCCAATGAATGACTCTTCCACATAACTTCAACTTCAGAGAGAATCACCTGAAAATTCACTATGTAGGTATATTTTAGTTAAATCTATTGTCTTGCTAATTCTAGTGATTTATGGTTAACAAAGAAATTCTAGCAAAGAGGACTATATCTGAATTAGCAGGGGATGTGTAGTTGGACTGGAATTGCTTCCAAAGAATTGTATTATTTATACCTGTTAAAAAAAAATCTAAACATACCATAAAGCCACAGAGTCATTTGATCCTAGACTACTAGGAGTGGTCACAGGAGGTTGTTTCTCATTTGCACAGATAGAAGCCTGAGCTCTCTTAAATAGACATTAACTATTTCACTGCATCTTTTCTCTCCAATCTTCCTTTTAAAATATCAACTTGCTCTCTTACAATCCTCATAAGTACCTGACCTTGGTTTGTTGGTTTTGGAAACTCTTATTTTTGTAAATGCTCCCTTCTAATACATTGAGGGGAGTATATGATTTGCACTTTTGACAAGGGGCTAGGAATGTTGCCATTTTGAAACCTGGGCATTGTTCTCCAAAGTACCTCATATTTTACATAGAGATGTACTATGTTTGGCCCTGAATGATTATTGCCTTTTAGTCCATGATTTTTGGGGTCAATGAAGTGCCTACCACCTAATGGGTCAGTAACTAAGTAAAATAAATCTTCCTTTGAAACAACTCCAAATTCCTCATCTTTCCAGACCTCACTCTCTGGAGGACAAAAACAGATCCTCATAGAGAACTTTTATAACACAAGAGACAGACAATGATTCCTTATCTTAATTTTCTTTGGGGTCTATTGTAAAATATTCTCCTTATTTAAAAAAAAAACACTCATTACTTTTCAAGGCATTATACTTCATTTAGAATTGGAATGTACTGAGACTTTCCATTCCAATTCTCTTGTTTTTCAAATAAGAGATTTTGTGGCTGAAGTAATTAAATGCTTTACTGAAAAACATACGGACTATAAGCAACAGATGTCATACCAGAACCTTGGTATCTTAGTCTGTGTATGCTGGTATAACAAAATCACATACTGGATAATTTATAATGAATAGAAAATTATTTCTCACCGTGCTGGGGGCTGAGGCACCTAGTACCAGTGTGCTCACATCTGGTGAGGGCTGCTCCATACTTCTGAGGTGGTGCTTTAAATGCTTTGGACTCCAGTGGGATGAAATACCTTGGCATTTCTGTCCATGAATCTTTCAGTTAATATTGGAAACTTCTTATATGTGAGAATAATTTCTATGGAACTTTTTTTCTTTAGAAAAATTAGCAAAAGATCTCAGTTTAAGGAGAGATTTCTCTTTAAAACAAGGCTTTAAAAATGATCTCTTGTGGCGTTTTCCTTATTTCTGATTAGTGGGTACAATAATCTTTAGTTGGAGAAAAGAGCAGTAAAAGAACAGCACCAAAATAGAGGAATTTCTTTGGATATTGCTACAAGTTCATCTTTGAAAATAAATGGAAGAAGTCAGTGATGGAAAGAGTCAGCATCAGAGACTGTAAGAAGAACAGAAATGTCAGTATCAACTAACTAGGCCATTCCAGTGACTGGTTTGAAATATCACTGGAACCATAAAAATGGTGCTTCCTTTCATTATAGGTAATGCTTTCTATGTAACTATCATTAAAATCCAATGAATTACTCGGTATCTTTTAATTAATGTGAACCATGGCCTTATTTCTAAAATCTAAGTAGTGGTACAACCTGACCAGCTAGTCTCAAATGATAAACTTGAACTTAGTAAATGATAATGAGAAAAAAATCCTTTTGGTTTTGAAATGAAATGGTTGAGCCATAGTGGTGTTTTAGCTCCATTTTTAGAAAGGTGAGGTAAGTATTGACTCTTGCCTTCCAGGTCTCTGTAGGATATGGAGAAAGACAAAAGAGTATCTTATTGGAGATATTCTTCAGGTCACCTTTATTTTGGCTATTAAGGAAAGGGTAATTAAATGAGATATTTACAGGATGTACTCAAGAGTAGTACATCAGCACTTCCAAAAACATGGACTTTGTTTTGCCTATGATGTGCATGCCTATCACAGAACTTGTCTTAGCATAGCAAAATACTAGCTGGACTTACTAAACCCTTTACTAGATTGGGTAGCTTTCTTTATGTCTTCAATGTTTCTTTTATCTCTTCTAAATATATTTTTTCTGTCAGTCATTTTTTCTCGATTCTCAGGTCCTTCTTTTTGTACTTTTGCCATGATTAAAAACTTTGATCTGTGGTGACATGGTGTGTCAACAGAGAAAAGACCTTCCTGACCTTCCATCTATCAATTCATTCTCCTACTTGAGACCATGAGAGTTTTCTTGAAATACTGTTTTTCAAAAAATTTTTAGTTTATTAATATGTGTTTGCAGTACATGATTACATACATTGTGGGGGATTGATACATGTGTATAACATAATCTCAAGACTTTTTTCCCTTCCCTTCCACCCCTTTTAAAATGTTTTTCTTTTTCTTTGCCAGCATCAGATTCATTTATTTATTTTATAAATCTTTATCATGTTAGTTGTCATAAGTACAGATTAACAGCCAGACTAACAGGCCAAAAAAGCATGTAAAACACGTAAGATAGTTACATTAAATCAAGGTACATTTTTAGATACATTAGCCATGCTGGATTACAATAACATTTTTCTCACTCTTTTCTTTCCTATTGTCTGTCTTTTACTTTGTGTTTTATTTATATACTAGGTTCTCATATAAGAGAAACTATGGAATATTTAAGCTATGTGTCTAATTTATTTCACTTAACATTGTGACTGCAAAGTTCACCCATTTTTTTTATTTTAAAGAAAATAGAACAAAACAAAACAAAACAAAACAAAGCAAAACAAAACAGAACAGAGTCAAACACAATATAGCATTTCAGAACAGAACACTGCAAGCAATACAGTTCTTCAAAACATAACAACAGGAGATTAACAATGGTTACCCTACTGTCTCTTGCTTTCTTCAACATGGTTGTTCATACATTTACAGACAATAAACTCAAACAAAACAAAGTAATATAAAACCAGATAAAACAAAAGAGTGAAAGCATTACACGCCTTCAAGTCAGACAACAAGAAACCAGCAATGGCTACCATAATGTCCCCTGTTTTTCAAAAGAACTGTTCCTATCTTCTCACAGTTTGCAATCAAATAGTAGAAAAGAGGCTTAAACCAATCAAATGAAAGAATAAAAGCACCATTGGACTTCAGAACCTTTTCCCCATATTTATCAGGAATTTTGTATCTTATTGAGTCTTTCAGTTTCTTACACTAGGGAGATGATGCGGTGTTTACACGTGTGAGTTTGGTTTATTTCACTTATGAGTATAGTCTCCAGTTGCATCCATTTACCTATAAAAGCCTCAATGTGATCACTCTTTATAGCTGAATAGTACTCCATTGTATAAAAGTACCACATCTTTTTTATCCATTCCTCAATTGATGGGCATTTGGGTTGTTTCCAAGATTTGGCTATTACAAATTGTGCTGCTATAAACATGGGTGTACCCATTTTCTTACAAAAGACTCAAGTTTATACTTTCTTGCAGCACAGTAGTACTCCATTGTGTATAAGTACTACATTTTCTTTATCTACTCATGTGTTGAGGGATATATAAACTGACTCCAAGATTTAGCTATTATTAATTGTGCTTCTATGAACATAGTTATGCTTGCATCACTGTAATATGATGTGCTTAACTCAGGAAGATGCCTAGAAGAGGAATAACTGGTCAAGTGGAATTTGTTGTTTTTAGTTGTTCAGGAATATTCATACTGATATCCATAGAGGTCATACCAGTTTACACTCCCACCTGCAATGAAGGATTCCTTTTTCCCTGCAGCTTCTCCAGCATTTGATATTGTTTAATTTCTTGACAATAGCCATTTTTGCCTGGAGTTAGATGAAATCTCAGTGTCTTTTTTTATTATGTATTTTTATTAGTACATGTTTGTAACACATAATAATTATATTTTTCATGGGGGAACATAACACATCTTAATTCTTTTTTGTCCCCTTACCCTCCTATCCCTCCTTGTTGCTTGAAACTTTTGATTCCCCTTCATATATGAAAAAACCTATTGCCACTCTTTTGGCTCTCTTTTTTTAAGCACTTACTTTCCCATCTCCTGTTTCACTTCCCATTGTAAAAGTATTTGGCCCCTTTGTCAAAAATAAGTTATCTGACTGTGCCTGGATTTGTTTCTGATTCCTCTATTTTATTCCATTGATCTTCAAGCCTGTTTTATTGCCAATACCAACCTGTTTTTATAACTGTAACTTTATTGTGTAATTTGAAATTCGAGATTGTGATATCCCATGACTTGCCCTTGTTGCCCAGAATTGTTTTTTCCTATTCTAGGTTTTTATAGTTCCATATGAATTTTCTCCAGTTCTGTAAGGAATGTTATTGGTCTTTAATTGACATTGTGTAAAATCTGCATAAAAGTTTTGGAAGTATGGCAGTTTTGACAATATTAATTCTGCCTATCCAGGAGCAGGGGACATCTTCCCATTTTCTGATGATCTCTTCAATCTCTTTTTTCAGAGTATTGTAGGACTTTTTCTTTTAAAGGTCTTTCACACCTTCATTAGGTTAATTCCAGGTATTTCATTTTTCTTGAAGTTACTGTGAATGGTACTATTTTCATAATTTCTTTCTCATCAGATTCATCATTGGTGCAGGCAAATGCTAATGATTTTTTGTGTTGGTCTTGTATTCTGCTAAAGTTGCTAAAGTTGGTTATTAATTCTAAGAGATTTTTGTTTTAGTTCTTTGGGTCATCTATGTATAGGATCATGTTATCTGCAAATAACCATAATTTAGCTTCCTCCTTTCCTATTCATATCTCTTTTATTTCTCTCCCCTATCTAATTGCTCTGGCTAATGTTCAAGAACTGTACCAAACAGAAGTGGTGATACCTGTTATCATTGTCTTGTTCCTTCTTTTAGAGGGAAAGCCTTCTGTTTCTATTTAGTATGATGTTGCCTGTTTGTTTGCTGGAGATGGCTTTTATCAGATTGAGCTAAAGACTTTATCTACCTATATTTTTCAGGGATTTTATCATGAATGGGTGTTGAATTTTGGGAAATGCTTTTCTGCATCTGTTGAGGTGATCATGTGATTTTTTTCCCCTTTGCTTCTGTTTATGGGTTATATTACATTTGTTGATTTGCATATGATGAACCATCCTTGCATTCCTGGAGTGAATCCTACTTTATCATAATCTTTTTATATATTTGATGATGTGCAGCATTCTGTTTGCAAGTATCATTTTAAGGATTTTATGTTCATTAAAAAATTTGGCCTGCTGTTTTCTTATTGCTTGAGTCCCTTTCTGGTTTTGGAATCACAGTAATGCTTGCTTCCAGGAATGACTTTAGAAGTGCTGCTTCCCTTTCAGTTTCATCAAAGAGTTTGAGGAGCACTGGTGTTAAACCTTCTCTAAGTTCTTGTAGAATTTTGCAGTGAATCTATCAAGACCTGGTCTTTCCTTAGTTGGTAGATTATTATTATTATTATTATTAAATTTCATTGACTGCTGTTGTATTATTCAGTGCTTTTGTAGCTTCTTGGTTTACCTTTGGTAGTTAATATGTGCCTAGGAATCGCTCCTTTTCTTGTGAATTTTGCAGTTTATAAGAATGTGGTTCTCAAAGTAGTTGCCAATAATCTGGATTTTTTTTTTTTTTTTGTGGCACCAGGGATTGAACTCACAACCTTGCGCTTGCCAGGCAGGCGGTTAGACCACTGAGCTAGATCCCCGGCCCTTGTGCTTTTGAGACAGGGTCTCACTATGCCGTTCAGGCTGGCCTTGAGCTCACTTTGTAGCCCAGGCTGGTCTCGAACTCACAACGATCCGCCTGTCTCAGCCTCCCGAGTGCTGGGATTACAGGCGTGAGCCACCATGCCCAGCTATTGATCTGGATTTTGGAAGAATCTGTTATGATTTCAATTTTTTCATTTCCAATTTCATGGATTTGGGTCTTTTCTTTCCTTATGTTGGTCAGATTGGATAAGAGCTTTGACTAGTTTATTCTTTCAAAGAACTTTTAAATTCATTGATTCTTTATATTTTTGGTCTCAATTTCATAAATTTCCTCTCATATCTTTATGATTTCCTTCCTTTTGTCTTTTGATTGGAATGGTTCATATTTTTGTAGGACCTTGAAGTGCATCATTAGGTTATTTTTTTGAGCTAACTCTATTTTTTTGACTTGAGAATTTGCCACTATAAACTTCCCTCATGGATTGCTTTCATTGTGTCCTATACTTTTTGGTATTCCATACTAGTATTATTGTTTGTTTGTTGAAACTGTCTAATTTCTTCTTAATTTCATCTATGACTCATTGCTTACTCAGGCAGGCATTGATTAATTTCCATGTGTTTGCATAACTTCTGTGATTTATTTTGCCAGTGATTTCTAGTTTCATTGTATTATGATCTGATAATATTCATGGGATAACTTGGATTCTTTTGCATTTTCTTTTGAATTTTGAGCATTCTTTATGAGTTGATATGTAATCTATTTGGAGAACATCCCATATGCTGCTGAGAATGTATATTCTGTTGTTGTTGGGTGGAACACTCTGTACCTATCTATTAAGTTCATTTGATGATTTGGTTAAACTCTGATTTTTTTTTGTTGCTTTATTGTCCAGTTGATCTGTACATATGTGATAGTGGAACACTGAATTCCCTCATTATGAGTTTATTGTGGTTTATCTGTTTTCTTGTCTGTTAGTGTTTGTGATGTGAATTTGGGCATGCTGGTATTTGGTGTGCATATGTTTACAATTGTTACCTTTTTTTGTTGAGTTGTTTGTTCAATCAATATGTAGTGACTTTCTTTGTCTCTTCTGATTGGGTTTGGGTTGAAATCAAATTTATCTGAAATTAAAGTAGCTACTCCTGCTTTTTTCTGAGTTCCTATTACATAGAATATTGTTTTTCATTGTTTGATTTTTAATCCATGAGTTTCTTTTTGAATTAAATGTATTTCTTGTTCATTGACATTCCTCATTTAATGACTGAGTTCCATTCCTGCAAATACATCACTAAATGAATGGGTTGCTAGATGGGGAATTGTATATAGTATGTACATTGCAATATTCATAACAAAGACACTCCAACTTTATGACTTTGCTTTTATTTGCAAAGCTCTCACATACAGTACTGTAATTTACAAAAGAACATAAAGCTATAAAACTGTACTGTACAGTATAATCAGTAAAAATTATAGCACTGTATAAAGAAGGTGGACTGTACCAAAAAAAAAATTGAGGCTCTACAAACAAGATGCACAGAACTGTACCAAAACAAAACAAAAAAAAAAGACAAGACAAGTTGTGAGTCTAAGTGACAGATCATAACTCTGAACAAAAGTTTGAACAGTTTTTAAACAAGTAAGTTGTTAAGCAAGGACTATCTGTACTGAGTATTACTGGGTTTTGTTTCTTGATTCATTCTGGCAGTCTGTGTCTTATGATTAGGGAATTGAGACCATTCACATCAAGAGTTATTACTGAAAGGTATTGACTTATTTCTGTCATTGTTTTATTTTCCTGTTTCTGATTTCCTTATTTTTGTTCTTTTGGCTTAATTGCTCATTCTACCGGGTATGTTCATTCTTTGTGATGGGTTGGCATTGTTTTCTTCATTGTCTCTTTCTAGGATATCCTTGAGAATTTCTTGAAGGCAGGTTTGCTGGTCATGAATGTTTTTGAGGTACTCCTTACTTCTCTAATAATTTTGATGGAAAGTTTTGCAGGATATGTAATTTGTGCCTGAAAGTCATTATCTTTTTGGGCTTGAAACACTTTATCCCCCTTGGCATTTAAATTTTCTCTTGAAAAGTCTGCTGTAATTATAATGGATTTAACTTGTATATGATTCATTGACTTCTTGAACAGCTTTTAAGTTTTTGTCCTTTTGATGGAATTCTAGTACCTTGAATATAATGTGGCATAGAGAAGTTCTTTTTTGGTCATGGCTATTTGGAGTTCTATATGCCTCACTTATCTGTATCTTTATTTCTTTCTCTGTATTTGGGAAATTTTCTACCATTATTTCTGTGAACAAGTTTTTAATGCCATTTGTGTTGCCCTCTAATTTTTCAGTTATTCCAGTTATTCCTGGCTTATTCTTTGTTGAGTCATCTAGTGGCTATTGGATCCATTTTTCATGTTTTCTTGCTGCTTTTAAGGTGTCTTTGAGTAGCTGATCTTTGAAGGCATCCTTGTCTTCTAGTTCTAAAATTCTCTAAGCACACTGGTCACTTCTGCTGCTCATATGTATCTTTAATATAATTTTTAATCTCCTAGCTCTAATTCTTTGCTAAACTGGTCATTCATGTTTTGTATCATTTTATTTAGCTCATCTATCTCTTTATTAGTGTCTTCTGAAAGCTCCTGGATCATTTTGTTTATTACTTCCATTGCCTGTTTAGTTGTATCCTCTATAATCCCCCTAGTATTTCTTTGATCACTTTACTAATCTTCTCTGTTATCCTTTTGAGTACTTTGAGTGTGAGGCTTATGTTGTTCTACCTCTTGGTCCCCCTTGGATTTGTGTCAGAAGAGCATTTTGGGAGGTATTTTGCTACCTTGTCTTTCCATGTTTTATATATATTCTTATTTATTTTTTTGCTAAGGTACATTGACACTTAAAATGTAAAGACTGTTGCTAATATAGAGATATATTTTATCACTTTCTAGTGAGTTCTTTGGGCATGCCTAACTATAGTCCTTCACCTCAGCCCCAAGATCTGACCACCTTTGTTAATTTGGAAAGGGAGATGGCAGTGTAGTTAGCTTAACTCTGAGTTCTCTGGGAATATACACTAGTATTGTTAAAGTCACAAAGGCAATGTGATTGTTAACTTTCAAAGAATTAGTAAAAATTTTGTGACCCTGATAATATTAAGCAAGTCAGACACAGTAGTATTGCCCAATACAAATTAGATATCAACATACTATAAGAAGCAGTTATGTTCCACTCTTAACCCTAAAGAATAAATCCAAATTTTGTTGTTAACATTTAAGACATTCCAGGCATTGACTTAAGGCTTATATGTACTAAAGGTAACATAGCTAAATGTAATACAGCTATCTCCACCAATGGTAGAAAAGAATTCAATAGTAGTTTTCTTGAGTTAACTGTTAAAAGATTAATAAAGCTTTATGGTTATGGGATTAAAGATAGAGTGTTTGGAAATGGAGGAATCCAAGAGGAAAATTTTGAAACTTGAAACTTTTTGATATGAGGAGGATAGAGAAGTAGCACAAAGAATATTATTGTGTATAGAAAGATGTTTATAGAATTAGGTAAAGGTAAGAGAAAAAAAAGCTTATGAGAAATAGAATATAAAAGAAAAGAGGCAGAAAAAATACATGAAGAGTAAAAATAAAAGAAATACTAAAGGGAGAAAAATTAAAAGAGAGAAGGTGAAAAATAAAGACAAAAAAAGAAAAAAAGACAAGAAGCAAGGAAGGACAAAGCAAAATTCCCCAAATTCCAATAAACTGAGAAGAAAAAAAGAGGAAAGGACAGAAGAAAAAACAAAACAAAGCAAGCAAAAAAACTACATGTCCACTCACAAAGATAAAAACAAACAAAAGAAAGTTTTTGTAATTTTGAGTATGTAGTTTTCTTCAGTGACCTAAGTCAAGATGCATCTCTGCTAATTCTGGTGGATAAAGAAGGCAGTCAGAGTCCAGATCTGTGCTGGATACAGGCACTAACAGGCAGTAGGATTAGAGAAAGGGTGCCAATGCTATGACTTTCAAATCCAAAGCAACTCAGTCTGAGTCTCTGGCCATGGGGGTGGGGCCTGTGTCCTTTAGCTTAAACCACTGAGGGGGTCTTTTTCCGGCCTGGCCACAGCTGTCTCTTGTGGCTGTCTCTCACTCAGTCACTATGGAAATTTAACACTAGAAACCCTGAAGTGAAGTCTTACATGACTACTTTGAGTCCTGGGTTCTAATAATGAACCTTTCTCCAGAATGTCATGCAACCAAGAATTCTCTCCAGGGTCATTGCCTGTCAAAGGACTCACATGGGAGCAGCATTCTGTGCTCTTTTTGTAGCTCTCAGCACCTGCCAGTCCATTGCACCACTGTGTTTCTCCTTGAAGCCCTCTGGGGTCCTCTGCTTTCCCTTTGTCTCCATAAACTCAGTCTCCCTTTCATGCAAGCCATGAGCTGGGAAGTGGGGAGAAAGTGCAGATCGTTCCTTCTCTGTGTTATGTTCTGTCTCTTCAGTTTCTCTGTAGGTTTTAATTTTCCTGTCAGAACCTTTCTGGTTCTTGGGGATCTACTTCTCACTCTTTGTTTCTTCCCAAAGTTGTTATTTTCCAGTGTCTGTATTCCAAATCTCAGAGAACCTCAGTTGCTCTTGCTTACCATTCAGTCATTTTCCCTAAGTCAAAATCCCTTTTCTGATTTCATCTTTTCAAGATAGTTTGAACAGAATTAAGGATATCCTGAGAATAAGAGAAGCTACCCTTTGTTGTGATAATCCTCTGAACAAAACCCTGAACATCTAGATAGCACCCACATCTCACTACATAGTCTCAATATTCAAAATCTCTCACTTTTCTATTCTCTGGAATTTCTGAAGGTAGAAAGGTTTGACTTTCACTTCTGTCATTAGCTCAGGTGTGGGATTAGGTGAACAGTGTTCCTCAGATCTGTGCCAGGTCCTTTCTGCTTCTAAAGTAGGCAGTATTTTCTTAACCAGAACTTCTAACCAGCTCTCCACTTCCAGTTTAGAGTAGGACCCTCCCTGGATGGATGATTTTAAAAATATCGAATTAAAATATTTACATTTCCATACTCATTAACATAAAATTAATTGAAGATTTTTAAGGAGCATATTTTCCCCAAAGCTGAAGTATTTTTCATGACACCTATTGAGGCATTAACCCAGCCCAGGCACTTGACTGTAAATGTTTGTATTCCAGTTTTCCTTTCTAGGGAGAGGCCCAGAGATATAATAATTATAATGAAGCTACTGCTGCATTCAGACAATTCCCTAGACAAAATATAGGCATGTGAACTCCAGATAAATTAGTTATTTTATAAATGTTTGTGTTGCTATATATGCATTTATGCGTATTAAAGTTAGCTGTTTTCATTGGACATACTTTCATCAAATTTAGTTTTAAAAAACTTTTGATCATTTTTTCTATTAATACCTTTGACCCAAAGTAACTTTATTTTACATTAAGGTTTTGAGACAGTGAGAATGAGCTTTGCTACTTGGTATACATGGGGTTTCCAGTTAACCTAAGAATTTTTAAAATTGCCTTAAGCTGTAATCAGAGCAAAGGAACAAGTGCCAGAGTATTTCTGTTTGTAATGGAAATAACCAGAAAAAAAATATTTCTTTAGTCTTTTCTACTCAATTATATTTTAGATTCCAAGGCAACTGTCACTTTAACACCTGGCTCCCTTTAAGCAGATGTTTGACTTGCAATGAATTAATAGGTTGCAGGCTATTAAATGCCTGCTCTTTCTCTCCAACCACTCCCTCTCGCCTTTGTTTCAAAAATTGAAAATGGAAATCATGTAGTTGACAATTCCTGATTATTTTACCTCTCTAACTCTACTCTTCCAACCCATTGGGGAAAACAGTGCTTTCAGAAAGTCTTAATTTTCATTTCCCTGGAAGTAAATCCTGAGACAAGGAATTGAGTAAAGGCAGCTTATTAGAAAGTGATCCCAGGAAACATCAATCTAGGTGTGGGGAAGAAAAGGAAAGAACAAATAAAAGATATGTGATTATTACCAAATTACCACTGTGGCTCCCTAGGATTTATTCCCACAGTAGAACTCTAGGGACTGGTGTGCATCGCATGCTGCCTCCATGCTCTTACTACAAAGATGTAAGAGCCGGGGTATTTTTATATAACAATTTCAACAGCTGACATCTGATTTGGCTGAGAAATGCTGTTGGCAAGGTTGTGCAAGCTACTAGCCATAAGTCCTTGTTCATATCACTTAAGTCCTCTGAACTTTATTTTCTTATGTTCAAAGTGGTAATAAGGAATCTTGCTTCATAAGACTGTAGTAAAGAATTTCATGTAGTAGTGTGTTAAAGTATTTGAAAGTTATAGTTATTAAATGAATATTTATTATTAATACAGATAAATAACATGTGCCTCACTTCTCTGAAGTATCCTGAGGTTAGGATAAAAACATAAATAAATATCAAAGGCTATTAGAAAAAAATGAACTTTTCTGATAGCACAATGGGTTGGAAACACAGACTTCGGTATCCCAGCCTTGGCTCTACCACTTACTAAGTGTATGATCTGTTGGTATTTTTACTCTCTAGGAGTCTCAGTTTTTTTATCTAAAAAGTGAGAATGCTGGAATTGTGCATGGAGTCATCATAAATATTAAATTAGGTAATACAGTTAAATTGCTATTTCATCTACATGAGACTCAGAGGGGGAGAGATCACAACTAATTTTAATTTTGATAAACTCCAGGAAGAGCGTCATGACATGAGACAGTAGATATAAAAGTACTTAACAAACTGAACTACTACCAATTCCAAGGAATGATTTGCTGTAAGTAAAGTTATATAGCTTGGGCATTACAGTCTGTAGAATTATTCTAGGTAGACATGAGAAAGGAAAGGCACTCTAAATGCCTTATATTTCCAAGTAGCACTTGGAAATTGGTGCAGACTGTTGTATTTCAGGCAAGTTTAGAAAACAGTGAACAGAGCGGTTGGGTTAAGAATATGAAGTATGTTCATAGGATGAGGAAGGGACAAGTGGGGAATGGCACCAATACCTGGAAGACCTTGAGCACAAAGGTTAAGGCTCAGAAACCTAGTGAATAATTTGAAAAGGTGAATGATGTGGGGTTATTGTTCCTACAGGTTTGTGCATCTAAGCCTTCATCCACTCACATGCAGCTTCTTTAGTCCTAGATTCAGAGGTGTCCTTGTCTTGCTTGGATTTACTTTCTTCTCCTTTTTGTATCTTTCCTGATCCTTATCCCACTCTTCCACAGAAGATTTGGCTCATCTTGCTAGTTTTTGCTTATGCTAAACTCTTTTTACCTGTAGTCCCATTTCCCTACTGCTTTCTCTCTGATGCAGTCTGTTCCAGACAGTAATACATTTTCCAATTTGCCCATAATGATAGATCCCTTTTGCCTTAGCACCTTCAGCACATTTAGTCTCTACTGCTCCCAACAAGAGTAAAATCTTTAAATACACAGAATATGTTTTCCATTTTAATATTTCTACACAATCCTAGACACAGAGAGAGTGTTCAGCAGATATTTGGCTCGCGAGACATGTAGTTATATCTTTGCAAGGATCTCAGATGTTAGTCAGGTCAATCATTTCTTTCTCTAATCTGCCTAGTCATAGCTGGTAGACTGTAATTTGACTGATCTGTCTTGGCCCCTTTTCTAAGCGGTCTGGTGATGTTAACATTATATGGCTCTGTGAAGTAGGGTCCATGAGACTCCAGGAGCAATTTGGAAAGAAAAGTTGATATTTTCTATGGAATTTCCAATATAATTGACTTGTATCCTATGTATCCTATTAAATGTTACCTTGATTCACTTCTAGCTTTAAGACTTAACTTTAGTTCTAGCTTTGCTACTAATTAGCTGTGTGAATTTGGACAAGTCTTTTCCTCTCTCTAAAAATAACAGCTGTTATTTGAGTGCTAGGTACTTTGGTAAGAGCTGTGCATTCATTATCTTATTTAATCCTCACATTACTACAGTGAGGTGGATCTATGACCCACCCTATTTCCAAATAAATAAAATGAGACTCTGGTCATTATGGTAACATACTCAGAGTAACATGTATAATATGAGACAGAGTTGAAACTCAAGGTCAACGTTGTTTGGTTCCAGGGTTTATAAATTTAATCATTAACTTTATTGCTTTATTTGCTGTAAGTGTCAACATTTAAAGCTTTAAATAAGAGTTGTCAGCCAGGGAT
>RJWT010010136.1:0-24512 GCA_004365215.1 Cuniculus paca | reverse complement strand
GCTGTGATAGGCTTACACAATGACAGGAATAACTAAAGGCAGTCGTTTTTTTCATTTAATCCCCTAAAAGGCGAATTTGAAACAATTTTTTTTCTTTTTTGAGCGCTTGCTCAAATTCAGACAGATCTCTTCAGTGTCCCATTTAATTTAAGAAGCCATTTTACAAGAAAGACTTATAGGCCCAAATAGATTTCCTACCCATCTGTTTCCCAAAACACTAACACCCTTTTCCTGACCTTTGAAAACTGGCTTTCAATTAGGAAAATAATTTCTTCCAATTACTATTGTGTGTTTTGCACTTCCTTAAGTCTATTTCAAGCCTACTTCGTGTAGGTTGCAGTTAGTAGTGTAGGCCTAGGAAACAAAACACATTCGTCTCCCATCCACACAACCCTTAGGGTAGGTATAGAGGTGTGAAGGGCTGACGGTTGAGAATGTTAACCAAGGGGAATGTTTAGACATGCGTGGGGGAGGGGAGAGAATCTGTGCTTTTCGGAGACGAAGTACAGCGCCATCCACCCCATCCAGCAGTGTTAAAAGAAATACTAAATGGTTGTCTATGTCCTCTCACTCTCGCCACAATGCAACCAGACCTGCAGCTGGTAATTACAAGAGAAAATACCAGTCTCCACATCAGTTTTGCTAGCGGATACTTGCAGATGGAAAATGGGGAACATATCCTTCAACCCCCAATTTCCACAGTTGTATAGCTCTCCGATTAATTCTTTATAGACGTGAAATAGGTGGGTACATAGCAACGTGCTGGGCATAAATTAAGCAACAATGGCCACACGAGGTCCTGTCCACCGCGGAGCGCCCATGGTGGGCACTGCCACCTTGCCATCCCTGGCCCCCATCGCCCTTGACAGAGTCCGCGGCAGGTTGGCAGCGCGCTGGTCTTTGGAACCCACAGGATGGGTGGGGTGATGAGCAGCAAGAAATTAACCACCGCAGCCGGCTTTGTAGCGTCTCGCCATCCTCTGCCTCTCAAGCACCACACGGACGCTCGCACGCACACACTCACCCACACCCCTTCGTGCCAATAATTGAAACTTCTCTTAGGCAAAGCCAACACCTCGTTTCACCATCACCACTCCCGCCCTCCCCGTTCTGCGAACACCCGGCCCCTTTCCCAAGTCTACCCTCATTTCGCTCTTTTGGAGTAGAAAGCCCGCTGGTTTCTCCTAAACCCTGAGAAATCACAAAAGTTAAAATAAAGCGTGTGCCTGTCTGCCCAGCTTCTCGTCCCCAACCATCTTGCTCCCAGCGTCGATTTAACAATAGCTCTTCGAGGAAGGGGAGCGGTAAGGGGGGCGGGAGAGGGCGGCGTAACCGGCTCAGCTCCCGGAGTGGCGGAGCAGCCCCGCAGCTGCGAAGGGGTAACCCTCTTCCTGAAGGCGAACTCAGCCGCGTAGGACCAAGGACAGGGCTTGTGAATCCAAGTCCCAGCGCCCAGCACTGCGAGGCTCGGCTCCCAGGCAGCCGCCACTTCACAGACACGGCTCCAACGAGCTTATTTACGCTTTCTGAACAAAGGGAATCTCATATCCGGTACAGGCTTAAGGATTCGGCCCCAAATTGGCTATCTTCTTTTAAATCTGAATTATGGCCACTGGCGTCCGTGAATTAGAGCCCGCATACCAAGCAATGATGAGTTTTGACAGCTTCTAACCACCCCAGCACCAGCCCAGCCCCAGCCCTCAGGCGGCGTGTACTTTTTTCAGTCAACTACAATTCGCTGCCTGGTGCAGCATCTAAATTCCATCTGGCAATCCCATCTCCCCAGCACATGCTATCTGGTTAATGCAATTAAGCCAGGGGGTTTTGTTGGTCTAATCTGCAAGTCCAGGCTTCTGATTCCCTTTAATGATACTAAAGCCTTTCCAGTCCTCCGGTTCCTTTGCGAAAGTAGAGGCATGCATCCCACAACACCCAAGTTATCCCTCTCTTCCCACGAAATGAACTTCTAACCTCAATCCCGAAGCTCACTCAACATCTAGCCTCCCATTGTATCCCCGCTTTACCCTGGCCACATTTACCACTTAAGTTTCTATCGTTGACATTTTCGAATATGCAGTACGTTAAGCATGCGTCCACTGTCTTTTAGTCTAGCTCTCTAGAATTTAAAAAAAAAAAGCAGTAGCTTTGAAATGAGGCAAACATGTGCAATTAACTTCGTATTCTGTATTCCGCTCACTTACAGGTTTTCTGGGTTTGCCAGCACATCGCTGCAACTAATGATTAAAGAAACCAAACCGAAACTTACCTTTCTCCCTTAAGGTTTTTTGTGTATGTGTGTTTTTAAAGTAACGGTGCAGTTCTCCCAATAAGGATGAGCAAGAAGCTGCTGGATAGTTCTCTTAAGACAGCACGAAACCTAAACTGTGCTCGGCTTAAAAGAAGCAAATAAAAAGAAATGCTTTCGACCCCAAAGTCCAACGCTAAAAGAAATGGCGAGAAAAAAAAATATGAAAGGGGAGGGGAAACTTAAAAAAAGAGTTTAAAAAGACGGAGAGACTACCCTCCTATTGCCGTTCAACTAAACAAAAAGAGGCAAGAAAAACAAACCAAGGAACAAAGAAAGAGACGAAAGAACGTTTTTTCAAAAAGACGACGTCTTTCTCCTTGTTGCTTTTTAGTAGGTCGCTACAGGAGTAAGCTGCTGCATCTCTAAGCGAGAACAGAAATAGGGGGGAGGACGTCTTAAAAGGGAGGTGGACTGGACCACAGATTTATAGCACCGTATCACCAACCCCTTCTCTGCCTCCGCACTGCCGTGTGTGCAGCTGCTCTGCCAGGCTCCTATCCCGGCCAGCACGCGCGGAAGTATACGCCGAGCCGTGCCACAACGCAACTTGCTCATTGCTCCAGGTTGCTGATTGGTCTAGCCGCTCCCATTGAGACCGCCCAGACGACACTGCGTGACACGATTGGCTAAGAGCTTGTGTCACTCTCGCGAGCTCAATGGAGTCCCTTTTCAAGGTAAGTTGTGCGGGGAAGTACACACTTAACACAGGCGGCGAAGGGAAATGCAAGAAGCAGAAAGAGATGGGGAGAGAGCAACGTGGGAGGGTTGGAACTGTACTATCAGAGTTTGCGATATGACACGATCTCCTAGCCTCTCAAATCTTTCTGCTTCCGAAAGATTCATTTCCATTGCCATCACTGCTGCTTCCTTGACATATTTCTTTATAACATTAAACTCTGTCGGGTATGTATAAATCACTGAGAGCTCCCCTCTCTTTGATCTGAGTGAAAAGGATGAATGTACAACCATGACTTGCCCGCGTGCCTTTTTCGAGTTATGTTCCAGTAGTCTGTATTAAATATTAGACAACTGTTTGTCTCTTTGTTTTAATATATGCCTATTGCAGATTTCTTGTTTTTGCGTTTTTGGGGTTTTTGTTTGTTTTGTTTTGTTTTGTTTTGTTTTTTTGTTTTTTATTGAACATCTTTTGAGTAAGGATGAAGTCAGAAATGTTTTTCAAATGATGCACGGCTTAAATTAGATTTCACTTCATGTCAGAATAGAAAAGGATAGAAGAAACATTCTGTCCAGAAAAATACATACTAGGGAGAGATAAGGTCCTTCACTTGGAGGTGTGTGATGATGACTCTCAGAAAAAGTGCAACTGTATATAAAATTAGAACAAGCCACTTTTGCATTTGCTGGAAGTACAGTTCTTGGACCACACATGTATTGCTGACAGTAAAGATAGTTGAACTTTTACCGGGGCTTTTTCTTAGAATACAAAAAATTTAACCAGAAGACCAAGTGCTGTCAATGTTTCTGCTTTATAGATGAAGATCACTTAAATACAACATCATAGTTTATTAACATTCAAGAGTCTGTCATGCAGTTTTGCTCATGTTTATTTCTTCCTCTAAGTGCAAGTGAGGTCTTTGGAATTTTTTTGATGTATAAGTAGAGACAATAGTCACTTGACGTATGCCCTTCTCCAGCCAGAATTTCTTTTTCCCATCTTGTAAGGTAGTGCCAACTTCCTAGACAGTAGTTAACATTTCTTATACTGTAATATGTCTTCTCTAGAGCCACATGCTTTTCTGGGGAAAAAAAAATCCTTTACCTGATTATTTATTACTAGTGGCTGCCTTTAAGAATGTTTGAGAGAAAAGGCTCAGTAAATATTGCAGGAAGGGGCTGGGGCTTTAGCTCAGTGGCCTAAGCGCATGCCTGGCAAGCACAAGGTCGTGAGTTCAATCCCCAGTGTTGCAAAAAAAAAAAAAAAGAAAGAAAGAAAAATATTGCAGGAAAGTGGAAGTTGTTTTAGAGAAGGGAAGGAAAAAGATGGTTCAAGAGAAAAATGACTTGGAAGTGAAGAGTAAAATTAATCATTTCCTTGACTGTGTCTTTGCATGTTGATACTTGAATAATGGCAAGATACCTGTTTACACCTCTCTTATAGCCTGTATAATAATGTCTGAGTCCTATTACTTTGCATGACAATAACTAGGGTTGGGAAAGAAGGCCTGAATCTATACATTATCTTATAATTAGCATTTACAATAATCATTCCTTAACCCCCCACCCCCACTTTTTATATAACAACAGCCCCTAGGGTCTTAATTTCACCTTAAATCTATTCTGTAGACTTAGGTGAAATTCAGAGCAAAAAGAAAAAAAAAACGAAGAAATGGGTTAAGAGGCTGGAAAAAAAAAAGACTGTATTCTATATACAACAGACATATGACTAACAGAAGATTGGGGTTGTTGTCATCCTCCTTCAAACCCTATGCTCAGCCCTCAGCTCAGTACAAAAAATAAATACAACTTGGGTTAAAGTACAATACTTTGTGGTTTAATCAGATTTACCTATAAAGTGAAATGTCTTTTTTTCCATATGTATAAAGTTGATACTGCATTAGTTGTGTGTGTTCATGTAATTTTCTCACTGCTTTAAAGAAAATATTATATAAGTGCCTCCTAACTGGAAGAAATAAATACTTTTTATTTTACTTTCTAATGCAGATAATATATACCCATAATAAAGATGTGTAGATTACAATGGTATATTTTCCAAAAGGATAGGGATTGTACAAAGCTGGGGTTTGTATGCAGTAATGAAAACCTTAGCATGTTTGTTAAGATATTACACAGAAAAGAGTAAACTTGTTCATTCAAATAGAAAATAATAAATTCTATACATTTCATATATAATCTTCAGTTTGGGCAGAGCAGCAAATATTTCTCAAGATACTGTCTTCTTTGACATTGTCTTTCCTCTGTAGGTAAAATGGATTTATATTCTTTAAGGAATTAAAAATACCCTAAAATACTAGTTCACTTCCTAAATAAAATAGATATTTTTAAAATTTAAAACTTTTAAGTGGATAGGTATACCATAAGCAACATATACTTTTCCAACTTTTAAAAATAAAAGCTGGCTACCATCACTTTAACACAAATCGTACCTGGATGCAGACTTCACTTTGAAGTTTGTGTGTCACGGTCTGTACGTCTGTCAATTAATGAAGGCTATGTGCAAAGATATCACTCTATGGAAAGCAAAAATATAGTCACCCTTTCTTTAGTCATAGTTCAGTAAAAGTAGTAGCCACGGCATCTGACCTTACATTATAAGGTGTTTAAAAGATTTTTGAGTTCTAATTAAGTCATAGTAGATCTGACATATTCTCAAAGTCCTCAGCATTATTTTCAGTTATGCCAGAAAGGAGAGAGATTGAAAGAGTTGCTGAAAGCTTGGAGAAGAAGTTTGGGGGCCTGATGTGAATAAAATTGCAAAACGAATGGTTCTCAACATTGAAAATATAATGAATTCAGTTGATTATTTTAAGGAAGTTTCTTTATTAAAAAAAAAACACTCACTGGAATACTTAAAATTATTGTGGACAGTGTTTTTAGGGTAAATAACCCATCCTTACACCAATCATTCTTAAGTTGGGGTGGGGGAGTGCTTTTAGCATTTTACAATAAGGGATTCTAAAAACTACTTGTAACTTTTTAAAAAGTAAACATAGCAGTTAAGTTATGTAAATGAGTTTACAATGTTTGGCTTCGGTGAAAATCCCCAAACAGTATACCTTCTCAGATGAATTAAAATATTGTTCTGTTGTAATGGGGGGGTGTTGATGTTGGAAATGTAATGTCTGTATAAGAAATATAGATATTACATAACCTGATGGTTACTCTTTTGTTTATTCTTCTAAAAGTAGTGTCCATTTTTATTCCACAGCTGAACAAAACAAAAAATTCTGGAGAGATTTGACACCGATGTATGTTTAGATCGTAGCAACAGGCACGAGAATGAGGCAGGATTTAGCACCATGGACAGAGACTTACAGACTTAGAATAAAAGGTTTGTAAAGCTTAATGCAGTGTTTTCTGTCCTTCCCTGAGAGACACGGAAACTGCCCTTATTGGGAACGTTTCATTCCACACACTTTGAGGAAGAGACTATCCTACCCCGCAGAAAGACTTTTTTTTTAAATTATGTTCTCTTTTGTTAGGACTCGCCCATTGTGACAAACCGCCAGGACAGTTAGAGCCCCCGAATTCACAGGAGACCTTCTACTGTGCTCTTTCGCACACACTTTCCTTACCTAGGCGAGCACTCCTCTCATCAGTGTTCATGCAGAATAATTGCAAATCCAGGAAATCTCAGAAAACTCTGGTAAACCTATTCCAGACTGTTTCATCCTCGAAATTCCCAGTGAGAATGGCCGCAAAAACACCTAGCCGCTCACTCGTGCTCGCCTCCTTCTAATTCTTCTCTGTGCTCCTTCCTCTCCCGGCAAAGGGGCAGTCTTTTATCCCAAGGTGAGTAACTTCCATGACTATTTTGCAAAGACTCTTTATATTGCAAACACTTCCATTAAGGACACTGCCAGGGGCGGCAATGAGCAGGATCACAAACATCCTTTACTTTCTCTTTACATTCTGTCTTTAAACTCTGTTCCAGAGGAGACACTGCAAAGTTAAAAGGCACACTCAAAGAGAATTCCTCTTAAATTCTAAGGTTAGTGTTCACACTGAAAGACATGTGAATTATTTCATTGTTTAAAAATCTAAATAAATGTAACTGGTGTCACAATAAATTTTAGGAGACTAGCCTACTTTGTCTCCACCCCCCACACACATACACACACACATACCCCGCTTTTTGTTTTTTTAAGTTCCAGGCAAAATTTGTATGAGACTCATTCTTCTGTAGATGATTTCTTGTTCATATTCAGATCAAAATCTGTTGCACGTGCCCCAAGATATCTCAAAAAATACATATTTGTAGCTTCGGATCGACGGTCATTTACCTAAACATTCCCACAAATGTCCACAGATTTTCCTCCTCTTTTACTCAGCAACTTTTGGGAGGATAAATTCACGTCTCTACTAGCCTCCAAAGGAGTTTCCAGACAACCAGGCGAGGGTGAACTAAGAAAAACTGGAGGTGAGAAAGGGCAAATCGGAGCCTTGTGTTCGTTTTTCTCAGGGATGCTAACAGTCTTCTCTAAGCTTCCTCCTGCAGCCGATACATCTCATGCAAAATTAATACAAGTAATTAAAAATAGCAGTTTCCAAAGTTAAAGGAAACCATCTGTCTCAGCTGGTAGCAATCAGTCTTTTCGCTGGCCCCTTTACCGAGACCGGGGAAGAAACGGTTTTTCTGCTTCCGATGCTCGGAGGCTCTTTCTTATACTGAAGATTTATGTTTCCACTTGTGTGCGATGCACGTCTAATTTGAAATAATAAAGCCGGGCTGAGCAACCAGTCAATCAGAGCTATCAACTGCGCTCGGCACGCCGCCCTGCCCCCACGCCCTGGTCTCTAACTCTCTCCCCACCCCCTTGCTCTCCCTGCCCTCTCCTCCTCTGTCCTCCCTCTTCTGCGCTCTCACGTACACTCACACTTCCCCCCACGTGTGTTCAGATCAAACCCTTGCCCCACAGAGCAAGTGACGGCACCGGGGCACTGTGACAAAGGCGGAGTTTCTATCTGAAGAAGACTGAGGCCCAGGGAGACACAGCGGCTAGAGAAACAGCTGTCTTATCAGCCCGCTGCAGAGATGGAGATGGCTCGAGAGGTCCTCAACAGATAATCACTTGAATAGGTTTGCAATGCGCCAAACTTCACGCTTGATAAGGCCAACCCAATGTAGAGAGCAGCCCAGATCCTGCTCCATTCTGTTTTATCTGGGCTGTAAATTAAGAAATTGAAATTCAGGTGGCAGAGGCAGCAGTCTGCTGATAGACCGCTAAAGTAAACTGTCATTAAAATGCCTTCGGCAGGCAGAGAGGGGGCGCCTGCAATGGGATATTGGTTTTTGTTGTTGTTGTTTGTTGTTGATGTTTATATGGGGGTAGGAAGTAGTGAGAAGCAAAAGCCCACTGGCTTAAAAATTATTCGGAGAGGGGAAGCTGTGAGGAGTGGGAAAGGGACACTGCGTCTGGTCACAATTCCTATCCATAGCAACTATCGACAATTTCAAAATTATAAAGTTGAGTGAAGTTGGGTGTATCAGAGAGTAAGCAACAATTTAAACCAATCTGGCGTAAAGGAGAATTCTTCCTTTATAGGAACAGGGGCAGAGAAAGTGGATCCCAAATGGACGAATGTTTTCGTTCCCTCGTAAGAAAAGCAGATCAGCAGATTACAGGAGTTAACTAAAACTGAAGTTAACCTGGCTTTTTGTTGAAGTGATAGGGCCTCAGGAAAGATTCAGAGTAATTTTTAGAATTGCCTAAGAAGCCATCAACTATAGAAAAGAATCTGCTTATATACTTCCAGAAATAAAGTTATTTCAACTCCTTCCCCTCTTTACCCAGGTCAGTACAATAGAGTAATCTAGGAAACTAAAAAATTTCAGGTATGTATTTTGATATCACCTGGCTTACATAACATATTTAGCATTTACACTTCTCTGTCTATTTAATAAATATGAGGTTTGAAATATTACATCTTTTGAATTTTACTTCCCAAATATATTATGTATAATGACCAGCATATAGTCACTGATCTTGCTATGTTGATTCCCAAAAGACATAATGCTATGTATGCCTTGTTTTGTGTTTTAAGTGAATTGATTGCAACTATGCTGGTGTCCATTTATGATGTGCATAAATATGAGAGCATGCATTACATTTTCCACAATGTCATTTATCTTTTGCCTGAGGAACATTTATAAAAACACACCTTCAGTTGGCAACACATAGTTAATACACCTTTAGAAAATCAATTTTTACTTTGTTTAACCCCAAAACTTAGATTAATGTCAGAGTCATATAACTGACAATGTAAAAGCTGCTTAACTCACTTTGGAGTAAGAAAAATTAAACATGCATTTGTTGGGAGAAATGCTGGAAAAAATGTTGAAGGTAAGGAACAATTGAATATACATTTGTTGGGAAAAGTTTTGAGAAAAAAATTCAATTCTGTTTCAGTCATTTTTAAACTATTCTGATACATTAAAAATAACTATTCTAAACTTTGAGGTTATCCTGTTACTCAGAGAGTGGTAAACAAATAAGCATGCTGTAAGTTGTGGAATCTCACATTTCTGTTGAAGCATACGTGAAAATGCTTTACAGCATGTAACATAAAGGATGGAGATTTTCTTTCTCTTTTCTTTTAAATTCAAGTGTATGTATGAGTAAGTACTATGTGTATCCTTTATTTTATAGTTATGTAAACTAACTTTTCCTTTCCATACTATCATTTTCCATAATGCTATATGGGTTTAAATAATGGTCACTATAAAAGCATTTTTCCAAATATTCTTTTAATAAATGCCAGCCATTTAGGCACCATTATATTATCTTTGATATTCAGATAAACTGAAACAAGATATTTTTCTGCTTGTTGCAAGGACGCTAACAAGATTGAATTACCAACTTTAATGTTTTTTGTTTTTCTTAATTGAATTGAAAATAATTATACAATGTACAATTTAAACTATTCTTTGTTCATGTAGGTAGGACTTAAAGATGTAAATGTGCATAAAAACTAAACAATGCACTCTAATTTTGAAATGTGAAAGAATACTTCATAAATTTAAATTACTACAGCATTTCAAAACTAAAAGATAACTCTGCTTTTTAAATTATTGAATAGAAAAATGTTTTAGCATAAAATTAATATAAAAACCACTCCTGAGAGAGGGATGAGGAAGGGGAGGAGAAGGGGAATAAAAAGAATTAAAACATGTACCTGTTCCCTAAGATGAATATAAACATCATGCACTGCAAACATATATTAATAAAAAAACTAAAAAGAAAGAAAAATGTACCCTTAGGTATATGAAAATATTCTCTCATATTTTGTTCTTGTAGAAAAAGTTAATCAAATACCTATCATTTGGAAAAATTAAAAAGTGCACCTAACTCTTGTAACAAATAAATGCTATATATTGTTTCTAATGGCACAGCAATTCATTATAAATGATGAAAAATAATAAAGTATCCAAAAATATAAAATTTTTTAAAAAGAATTTTCTATTAATTCATTTTTGTAGAAAATGAGATACTATGCACTTAAAGCAAAAAGTCCTTCTGTCATGTACAAAGGCAAAACTACTGGAAGCTTCTGAAATATTTGAAAGTTGTAATTTTTTTTATAACTGATCATAATTCACTTACCAAAAACATCAGATACACTTAATTATGTCGGTTCAGATACAACATTTATCAACAGATAAGGACCAAATAAGTGATAATCGGTTTCCATCTCTAAATATCTATTCCTGATCACTAACAAAAGGCTCATTTCATTTTGATTCAAACATCTTTTGAGTGCCTACCATGTGCCAAAATAACAGAATTAGGTTGGGGCAATAAATGCTTAGTGGAAATCAGATTACTTTTTAGGAAGTCTTAGTAAAAGGAAAACTGAGGAGATTTAAATAGCTCAGTAAATGTTACATAAAACATTTATTAAAAATGTTATGTAAATCTTCACAAAGTATCTGAGTTTTGTGCTTGTTATCCTAAATTTTTCTACACTATCTCTGTAAAAAAATTTTATAGTATGCCTCATCAAATATGCCTTTAAATAGAAATAGTAGAGTCATCATTCTAGGAGCTTTGCAAACTGTTAAGAGGCTGGGACTTGACTTCACACACATGTGCATTTGAACCTACTTCCCTTCTCCACCATGATGCCTTAGATACATTACCTTTTTTTTAAACCTTAGTTTCCTGATCCATAAAATGATAATGATGATGATCAATTTAGGACCACTAGGAGGTCAAATGTAATCATGAGTATAAAATAATCAAACTTCCTAGCATAGGTTAAATGGTCAATTCATGATGACTACAGTTACAGGAACAAAAATGGTAGCTTGGCACATTTATTTGATGAAGCCAGAACTCAAATTTCTGCCTTTACATACTGTCTCTTAAATATTTTCATTTGCTCTCATTAATGTCCTAGCAAATATATTCTATGATAAATATCTTTTCATATTCCTAATTGTAACCAAGTTTAAAAGGCCCCAGAAGGCATAAAATCTTGTCTGCCTGCCCTGTTATGTGACTTCAATATATTTCCCAATACAATTTCATGATTCACCCATAAAAAGTTGTGAGTCTTCAAAAAGGAACTGAGTCTGAGATCCCATTTGACTGATATAATAAAAACACCTTAGATTTTTATAGTGCCTTTTATCACAAAAAGCTCAATGCACTTTTACATATTTATCATTGTAACCCCAGGAGGTAAGGAAGGACATAAATTATTTCTCATTTTCAGGGGTATGACAGAGGTATTTAGAATTTAGGTAACATTTCTAAGGTTAATAGAAATAGCAGGTTTCCTGAATGTCAGTCTTCCTGCAACGTTACTCTCTTTGGCATTCATTACGGCTATTGTTACTTGAGGTAGGTTCAAATTTTAGTATTTGTCATTAAGTATAGCTTATAATTCAGTTAATTACTGGATGAAATCAAGTCGAATCAAATATATATTATTGCAGTCTAATCAAATTAAAATGTTTTTATTTTGTGCTGAGACACTTATTCAATTATAACTATGCATACATTATCTATTCTTATTTACCATTCTGTGTTAATTCTAAATCAAGATTTTATTTTATTTTTTAAAATCAAGATTTTAAGTTATTTGTCCTTTATTTCGCTGAAAGAAATCAGTTCCAATATTTTTGTCACTCACCTCTCCCTAAGCTCATTTCCCTTTCCACATATATTTTATAGACTTTTTTATTTACTCCATTTTCATAGGCTAATAGGACTTTTTGCTCTAGTTTTCTATTTCTTAGGTTGCCTATGCTTGAAAAATCTATCAAACTAAATACCCAAAGGAATATAATGACAGACTACACAAAGGGCTTTCATAATAGTTTCCTGTTTGTTTAGAATGAAACAAAATGGAACACTAATGTCCACTTCATACTGTAAAACATACCATGTAAGAAGAATACTGAAATTTGCTTATGGATTATAGTTTTGCAGTTTTCTACTGGTCTTTCTTTGCTATGAATTGATGCAGCTACTGATGAGGATTTTTAGTGAATAAGTAAAATGAAGGAAAAAATTTTGTAGCCCAATTAAAAAAAAAGAATCTTAAACTTTCAGAGGTCTTACTTTACTATAGGTTACAATGGAAAACAGACAATGTTTCTAAACTTCAGTAGGCATCTGTCTGTATCCTAAAATTATTTATAATTTGATCAGATTGACTTACTCAAGGTCAAGCCCAGTAATGTGCCAGGCTTCTATGGGAAAGTATAACTAGCACCATAAAGAAACACATATGCATACCCACAGAATATCCAGTGCTCTAATTTATTGCCATTTCACACCAATTCCTCCTAACTCTTCATATTGATATGACTAAATGAAAAATCTATTTCTCTGATCAAGCGTATGTATACACATTTTGAGGCTGAGGATACTGCTGTAATAGAAATAATATTGTATTCCTTTGGTCACTGTCATTCTGGCATAAGAAATTAGAGAATATGGATGTTTGAAGAGTCAGTTTTAGTAAACATGAGTTGGAAGTTGTAACATAAATGAATGGTGTTACAGACTGTTTAAACTATTTGAGTAACAAATAGACATTTCCTTGAATTATTTGGACACAATTTACTGTGAAATTTCTTTTTTTCTCTTGCTAATATTTCTAGATTCCTTGGGCAAACAATAAAAAAAGTCTTTCTTTTATGTCAGTATTCATTATTTAACTCATAGAGCACTGATATTTTCTAGAATACTAATTTATCCTAGATATAAAATGAATACTAAAAGCAGTGTGTTCATATTAGTTATATCAAAGGATACATGAAAATTTGAGCTTCTATGTAAGGTCTCTATTAAAGAGGAAATTATTAATTTATATTACAGTGTTCAGTTCTCCGCTTAAAGGATATTTATATAAATCTATTCGATGGGTGAGGAGAGAATTGTTCAGAACAAATGAAGGGCAGTTTAGAGCTAAAAATTGCAGGACTTTGGTGGAAGAGACCAGGCTAACTACAGTGGAGAAGGTTGGTTGAATATTGTTGAGTTATATCATGCTAGTTTTGAAAATCACCAGGGAGAAGCACACACATAAATCTACCAGATATGTTGTACTCATTGAGGGCTATGACTTCCTAAGTGCCATGCAGGAAGATACTTTGAGGTATAGGAATAGGGGTTGTCTTGAGTCAAATATACAATATAGTTAATATTATATAATATATAACAAAAGTTTAATTTCTTAATATCTTTATAACATTTTTTTAAAAAGTAAACAGCCTTCAGGCTGCAGATTGAATGTGAATTTTAGACTTTAAAATGGAAGAGCTCTTAGAATGAGCTGGCAAGACCTGAAACAGAGATCAGAGAAAAACTGACAGGTACGGAGGGGAGTTCAAGACATAATAACGAAAGTGTTTTGAAGGTCAAAATATATTTACTAGAAACTGGGAAAGTGGTAGAGTATTCTGAACAAATAATACCCTTGCACCAACAAGCCCAAGATGGGAGAGAAATAGGTGAAAAGAGCCCATCAGGCTTGTGCCAGCCTTAGCTTTGGATGCCTCTCAGATACCTTTGTGCCTAAGGAGAACTTTAAAAAATGCTGTTGTGAAAGGACAAATTGTGGCATTAAGCAGATTTCTGGCTTAAACAATAATGAGTCCTAGTGTTATTTCACCTACTAACTGTTTCCTTTCAGTGAGTCACTGACTAAATCTCATAATTCCCAGGAGAATAGTGGATTCATAATAATAATGGTAATGGGTAATGTTCTCTGTGCCAGGTAACATTCTAATGCTGGAAATGCATTATATCAGTTAATCTTAACAATACTTATCATTTTACATATGAAGTTAAGTAATTTGCTCACAATCACATAGCTAGAAATTGACAGATAGGGATTTGACTCCAAGTAGTCTGTTCCCAGGGCCGAAGTCCTTAACCATTACTTATTAGATACCTCTGAGGCATTTTTTACATGTAAAATTCAGTAAGTTTAAAGATAAACAGCAGAAATTACAGATGTCATGACACTCAAAGGACAGAAAAACCATAAGGAAAATAGCTATTGCAATTAATATGAACAGATAAAACTTTTTGTCAGAAATAATCCATAGTCTTGTCTTGCCATGCGATCACTGACAAGTGGAAAAGATAAAAAAATTGATAGCTGCTTCTTTAATATGATTCAGATCAAACACACTAGGATTTTTAGAAATATAATATGTCCTAGGATGTTCTAACATCTAGATAATACTGTTTTGGGGTTTGAGAAAATTTAATTAGTTTTTATATCTTTTAAGAGGTCTGCTCCATAACGATAGAGTAAATAGTTATAATGCCATTAAAAAGGATAATGCAGATTTATTATATGATATTTTTAAATTTTCTTGAAATATTATTGAATGCATTAAACCTCACAAAACGGATGTTCACTAGAACATTATACAGTGACTAATTTGAGGTAATAGGTTTTAGATTTATATTTTCTTCACGTTCTCTGCATCATTGGGTCTAAAAAAATTCTTAACGTGCATTTTTTTCACATAAATCTGAAAAACTGTTTTGTGTTTTGACAGGAAAACTGTCCACTGCTCAAGCTTCAGGCCTTTACACCCACCAGGTGGGAGCAATTGCTAGACACTCGGTACTAAGGACCAGTGACCTCCTAATAGATTACTTAGCTTCAGACAGAGGCCACAGCAACCACTTTGCAGCTTTACAGTTTATAAACAAAATAATATTTACTTTCAAAAATAAATCTTGAGTTTGATACATATGAAAAATAATCATGGTAGAGCATTATGATAAAAATCTCAGAAATTGCTCTCCCTGTTTCTTAGACTACAACATCAGATATAATTATCCTGTCCAATTAGAATTGCCTAACATTTACTATACATAAGAACATCAACCAGTTTTCCATTTACTGCCTATCTATATTATGACTAAGGCATGTTCTTTTTTCATTCAATTAATCATTTCTTTTCCTGTATTATATTCTTTCCCACAGTCACTTACAAATCTCATAAAATGAAACTTGCTTCCCAACAAGCAAAGTCCTTACAGTGACTTGCTTATATTGCTATGGCATATAGAAATGAAACCATAATACAGTAAATAATTATAATGAGAACAAAAGTTGGCTTCCTGACAGGTACCATTTAGTGAATTGCTATATCACTGCTCTAAACAGTCACTTGACTTAGTTCAATTTTTATATTACTGAATTTTGTCTTTAAAGTCACTCTTCAGAGAATGGGAAACTGGTTGACCCAACTCCATAGGATCGTGCAGTCTCTCAATATTCTCACTTATTTAATTTTTTAAGAAATATTGTTAATCTTATGGCCAGGGGCTTAACAAGAGCTATATGCAGGAATTATTTATCTTAAAGAAATAATATGGTCAAATTTGTGGTATTGTAGAATTGGAAAAAAAAGTGCTAAGAAACAACAGCAAATAAGAGACACTTTTAAAATATGTAATGTTTTTACATGCTATTACTATTTTTAAGCTTTGTGAAGAGCATACATATATTATTTTTTGGATATAAATTATGACTATTTTGAAAAACCCTATTTATCAAAACAGAGAACATAAAGTGTTGCTGCCTTCACTCACACATTCATTTGACTCATGGTGCAGTCTTGAATAATTTTAAGCCAAACATGACTGCAGCAATCAATTTCCTTCCAATTTATTGGGCATGAGTTAAAGCCAATTAAAAAACCATTTTTGGTGCAATTCAAGGAGAAAAATGTATAAACCCATGAAAAACAAATTCCAGTCCTAGACGTGAGTCATCACCATTCTAAACATTGGTGTCAGCCCTAAATCAGAAAGAACAAATCCTAAAACTGCATAGTTCACTCTGGAAACTGCATTTATCCTCAATGATTTAAGACAATTGTTAATATTTTTATAAGAAACTGACCTGAAAGGAAAATCATGTACTTTCAACATTGTTTCAAATCTGAATAATTCTTATAATGAAACTGCAGCAGCTCCTTGAGTTTGTGAATTAAGAACTAAGGTAGGAAGTGACCTTTACACAAAGCAAGCAAAACATTTTGGCTATAATTTTAAAGTATCTTTTACCTATTAAACCATGTCTCCTTTCACATGAATATAGTGGCTCTCTTTTAAGATTATAAAATGAAAAACTCCACGTAGCTCTGGATATTCTTAGGGTAATCAAAGCAGCAAAATTGAAGTTTCTAGGTAGGAAATTACAGTTATAAAATATAGCCATACATTTTTCAATTTGTATATTAAAAAGGCTTTTCAAGTTCAGAGTTGTCACAGTTAAAAGTATTGAAACAGACCTGAATTCTGGTTCTCCCTCTCCCATGTCCTTGGTAAATGACTTTAGACATTTGTCCAACCTTTTGAAGCCTCAGCTTTCTCACTAGTAAATGGGTATTAAAAATAATAACTATCTTTTAGGGATGCTATGAGCATTAAGCAATTATATATATATATATATATATATATATATATATATATGTATACATATATATATATATATGTATACATATATATAAAATCTTAGGAGAATGCCAGCCATAGAGTGAATCTTTGATGAATGACAGAACTGAGGAAAGGAAAGCCCAGTGGTTCTCATACTTTGGTTGTGTCTTATTGCCTCTACCTACCTGTAAAAGCTTTTTTCTTTTTAAGTACAGGTGCCTGGTCTCTCCCCTGGGAGATTCCACTCATTAAGTCTGAGGTGAGTTCTAAGCACATGTTTTTAATAAAAAGCTCCATAGGTGACTCTGAAAAAACATTGTTTTAAAGCAAAAAACAGTACAGATTTTTTAGTTCCTCAGTTTATATGAAATTAAATTGGCTTGAACTATTTTGGCTCTGCTGTCTATTGAGCAGATGAATTTGAACAATTGCCAAATTTGTACTTTGTGTGAGATTGAATTTTAACTGGAATATTTTAAGATTTTATTTACATCCATATATCTGTGAGGTCACAGAATAAGTATGATTTTCCACCATTTCCTGTTAGTAAAATGAAAGAACAAATATGTTAGATAACCTCGGAAAATTACAGTCATTCTACTGGCAAAGATATATTTTAGTGTTTGCTATATTTGTAGCTTTTATTTCTATTGAATAGCATGGGTAGATAAACCAATACTTTCAAATCAATTTTTTCTGAGTTGTTTTCTTAAATTAATTTCCAGTTATCCTACTTCAAGATAAGTAAGCAGTCTTCTCAATGATAGGATCAGGGGTTCTACCCAGTTAAGAAAAGCAACTGTCAGAAAAATATATTTGGGCCGGAAATGACCACCCTGCAAGTTACTTGCCATGACTGTTTAACACGAGTAAGGTTATTCTCCCTAGTCACTTATAGCTAACTATAACCAAGACTCTCCTTAATTTCTTCCATTAGTAGAAATGAATTTATTAGATTAACAACCTCTCTGTCACCTGGGAAGGGAAAGAGGTATCTTCTAGTAGACTTAGGTTTTGGCAATGTTTGTAAGGGGGTGGCACAGGTTCCAGGGAATAAAGAGCAGTGAGGTCCTAGAGGTATGAGGAGAAAGTGATCAGGAGATTAGAAAACCAATCAAATAATTTTTACCAGGTCTACCTTACCTCATAAAGACACAAAATAGGACTTCTAAAATTGCTTCAAAAAGTGACAAGAGTGATGGGATATGAGTGTTTGAAGTGAGAAGCAAAGAGTATATTGAAGGGAAATTATAGCAATAGGTTTTTTCGTGTTATAAATTTTTAAAAATTTAAATATTCACCAAATATTTTGATTACCCTTTGTGTAACAGATTTAAGATGCTTACTTTACTAAATGAAGGTTTGCTTAGTGTGAAATTTGAAAACAACTACCCTTATTATTCACTGAGGCTTAACAAACATGATTTCACCTAAAAGTCAAATTAAAAGCCTAAAAAAAAAATTTTTTTTTCACCAGGTCTACGTGTGGCGGGTATATTCTCAGATTTCTGGCTTTTATATGATTTGTCAGTAGGAACCAGAGTGATGTATACCCTGGCATATTTGTACATAGAAATTCCAACGCTGCCATACAGATAGTTTTTAATTTAGTGTTTCTTGAAAACAAGTCATACCCTCCTCCTGGATTTAAGAATGCAAATACATAAATTACCTAAAAGAATGTAAGCTGTAGAGATTACCTCGGGGGGGAAGTAATTATTCCCTGGAGGCATTTTACCTGCAGGGTTTAGAAATGACTGCAGTCTAGATATAATTCAACATCATGTATTAGCAAGCCATTGGTAGGTCAAGATGTTGATGAAAGAGATTGATACTCCCAAATTCTGGTTTCAAACTGCTTTTGAATCCATATGTTTCTGTACATGAAACGAATTATAGCATTTGCTTTTCTTCATGGGATCATCGTGAAGCTAAACTAGAGGTACACCTATGAACAGTAGAAATATTTTTATTGTGGTAGCATAAGAATTGAAAAGTTTTTTTTTAAACTTTAGTGTATTCAGGTTTTTAGTTGCATAAGCCTTTTTTCAATATGATTCTCCAAAAGTTGTAAAACCCAGTTGTAAGGTAATAATTTTATGTTAAAACCCAACTGAAAATGCCTGAAACTCGCTAGACTATCATGGAACACGAAAATAAAAATCTATAGTAAAAACGAAACTTTTTTTTCCTGTCGTTTGTTTGTGAACATAATGTTTATCTAAGCCTAGCTTTAGATAGTTGTTTTCTAAAACATGGCTCTTTGAAATTTTAGGGAAGAGAAAGTCCTTTCAGAGTTTTTATTTAACTAACAAAGAATTACTTTCTCACAGCTGGAAGCTTGAACAGTTGTTGATTGACACTTTTCTGCTCCTCTGGGTGAGAGTTCAAGGACTTTGCACAACCAGGAAAGCCAGCAATATGTATGGTCAGGAAAATATTCCAGTGCAACCCATCCTAGGGCTGGGGAACAAATAATTTAGTAGCCACTGTGTCACTCAAATGGGGAAGATTTTCTCCCTCTTGAAAACCATCCACCTTGAGAATCGACTTTCTGCCCCATCATAGTCAGATCACAAGGCTCATAGGCTCATAGGATCATACCGATCCCTTGAAGGACTCCTAATGTCAGTCTTAGGATTTGGTATCCATTTAGAATTTTTCAGTATCCCTTTTTACATATTCTATAGGAAATTTCCTTTTCATTTAGAGTGTATTTCTAAGTCTTTTTTTAGTGGATACTAGAAAGATAACTCAATTTTGAACTTATGGGAAGAAAAACAAACAAAAAGAATAGTTGTCACTGCAGTACTATTTACTGTACCCACGAGAGGACTTCCTATCAGAATAGCACAAAATAGCTCTCTCTTCCCTGTGGCCTCTGGCATTTGATGCTCACTAACTCTTGAGTTGGGCCACTAGTTACATATCAGTGTTAGAATGAAAACATTCCCCCTACTTTAACACCTCCTGCTAGTTCAATAAAGCGATGTTTAAATAACTGAACTGGCTTCAATGAACTGTACTTTGCCATTTTTTCCTGCTTCTTAGCTAGATAAAATGGAGATAATTATGAAGTGGATGAGCAGGTTTAATGAAAGCCAGTTTCTTTTGGTATACTCCTGAAGCAGCAATCATCATCTGTTTGGCTTTTGAAGAGCAACAATTATAATCACTTAAACCCCCAAGGGAAACAAAAATAGAATTTACATTAGCATATAAAATATACAGCTGGATTGGGCAAGCCTACAAAATTCTGGGGAAATCATTCTAATCTGAATGCTATTCAAACTCACAAGTAAAACGAGTTCAAGAGTATTTTACATACTTCCTTCCTATAAAATAATACATAGAACAATGCTGAGAGGATTTTCCTAAAAATGAGCACAGGGAAATGAAAAATTGTTGCCAGGAGAGAATCCCAGTGGGAATTGGCTAAATTGTATTGCCAAGGTATCAAAGAGCAAAATGCATAATGGAGTTCACACAAAGTTCTGATCACTCTGAAGTGAAGGGTTTTCAGAGTGAAACTATATACCTTTGGGAATTTAAAAAGAAAAACATGGTGGTTTCAGTTTGATCAATGTTGAAAATTAATGATAAATAAGGAATTCAGATTAACAGTACTTCTTTTCTCCATTGCAAATGTGAAAGCAATAACTGAACAGTGAGATGGCTTCAGCTGATACTCTGTTGTAAGCAGCAGAACTCTTCCATATTTTAAAATATTTTCATGTCATTACCTCTCAACTTCTTTATTACAACCCCTTCTACATTTTAGCTGGGTTCACAAGCGATCTTTCTCAGCATTTACATTATCTAATTACTTTTTCTTTTGGTGTCTTAAACAGTTTGCAAGATTTTTTTTTAGCATAGAAGAATACAAATGGAGCCTTTCCTTTTATCCATTATGTTACTAGCAACAAAACACTAAAATGATCAATATATTAAAGGCTTTCCCGGCTGTGCCCAGTTGTCAAAAGCAGTGTATGTGATCAATTTCACTAATGAATCTTGAAAAACTTACCATCCTACATGGAAAACTTGTTCTGTCTCATCATAAGTACATACCAATATGTAAAAATGAGACAAACATATACTTCGTATTTCTGTATTTTGTCAGAATATCCGCTACTATATTTTTCAAAATGGAAAGCAAACAACTACAACAACAAAAAGTCAGCATGAAAACAAAATCTTGCCTCCACTAAGAGGGCTTCCAAAATACTATGCAATACCAATGCTAACTGCAGGTATACTGGTGATAGCTTCCTTTGTACTCATAAAAGCACTTTGTACATACTTCTAATACCAGTGATCTTACTGTGTATAACCATTGGTTGATGCCTGTCTCATACACAGGCTGTGAATTAATTGACAACACAGCTTCTTTTCCAGCAGAGTATTCTCAGGCTTATGTTACTGTGCCTAACCTAGTAAACATACAATGTTTGCAGAGTGAAGTATATCATTCATTTGTATTCCAAGGCACATCAGAATGTTATGGTATCCATGGTAAAAATCAAACATATGTTCAATACTGTCTCTGCTACAGTTATCAGTTGAAATGGTGATGGATTAACCACGGAAACATTAGAAATTCAAGTCTAGATTTCTATAGCAATCTTAGCTCTTATTATATTTAACAAAGGATAGTGGTAATTCTTTATATTTTGAAAGTCTATAACATATGACTTATGAACACAAAATGGAATGATTTCATATTTAAAAGCATTTATAAAGAAAATTGAGGTAGATAGCTTGAAGGATTTCAGAACCTATGTAGGGCTTTCTTAGGGTCATTTTGTAGATTTTTTTCCCCCTATTTTAAATATAGTCTATATTTTTCCTAATTTTTCAAGTGAGACAATTTTTTATGAGTTATAATAAAGCAATAATGGGAAGATAGAAAATAGACTCCATTGATCTATCCCATAAAATACCGCATTTTTAATTAATAACAAATTCACTGTTAGCTATAATTCAATTTTGTACATTAACTATCCTATAAATTCTTTACTTTTTTTTTTCTTTTTCTGTTTTTCGAGACAAGGTCTCACTGTATAATTCAGGCTGGCCTTGAACTTACTATGTAGCCCAGACTGGCCTTGAACTCATGGTCATCCTCCTGGCTCAGCCTCCCAAGTGCTGGGATTATAGGTGTTTGCCACCATATTCTTAAAAGTTTAAGAAAAACTGCTCTAATAAGCTTCTTCCTTTGTTTCACAGTGGCATAACAATAACTTTTTACATGCACATTTACATGTATTATTTATATAGACAAATTTGCACATTTTTGATAAATTCAAATTAGAAAAATTATCTCAATAGTCATTTGACTTTAGAATAGTTATATAGTATAAATATCCAAATAAAGATAAAACAGAAAATTATATAAACATTCAATTAACTGATTAAAAACTGATCCTGAATTTTGTTTATAATAAGCCAGAAATTAAAGTTAGTCTCTTTCTTTTTTGGGGCGAGGAGTAAACTATGTAGTATAGACTGGCCTTCTGCTATTACAGTCCTCCTGCCTCAGACTCCTGAGTGCTGGGATTACAGGCATATGCCACCATACCTGATTTAAAATTAGTCTCTTGGGGGTAAATTTGGTCTTTCAAGGAATTGGTTCCAAGGAGAAAGTGAAGTTGAGTTGTATGCGAATCACTGTGGGATTTAACGCTCAAGCTCCACAATATTCCCCCTTATATCATGGCTTATAAAAATTCAAAATTATCTAACTTTAAAAAAGAAATCTATTAGCATTCTCATAGTAATATGGCTGAAATATGGTAGATCTGGATGATTTAATTTTATAAAAATCTAAAACAAAATGAATGATCCAACTTTCTAAGAAGTTCTTCACATAAGATTATTAATTCAAATGTTCTTTCCATATATAAGTTGTCTGCATTTTTTAAAAAGTAACTCAGATTAAAAGTTTACAAAAAACAATTTAGGAGGCCATTTAATGCATAATATGCAGGTAAAATCCAGTTGTAAGGTAATAATTTTATGTTAAAACCCAACTGAAAATGCCTGAAATTTGCTGGGCTATCACGGAACACGAAAATAAAAATCTATAGTAAAAACGAAAGTTATTCTGAGTGCTTTCATTTTCCTCAGGTCAGAGTGAAATATTGAGCAGTTTTCTGTTAAATGTAAATACGTCCTTAAAAGCCGGGCATGGTGGTGCACTCCTGTAATTCTAGCACTCGGGACGCGGAGGCAGGAGGATCCTTGCAAGTTTGAGACCAGCCTGGGCTACAAAGTGAGCTCAAGGCTAGCCTGAACTGCATAATGAGACCCTGTCTCAAAAAGCCAAAAAAAAAAAAAAAAGTCCTTAAACATTTTTTTCTTTGGTGTTTGGGGGGACTTGATTGACTTAAAATCTTAACATCTCCACTTTTTTGAATCTAAGATAATAAATAAATCAAATGGGAATGAGTATAGTATCTTTGTCCCAATCTGTCTGGTCAGGTTTTATTTATAAAGAAAAGAAAAGAAAAGAAAAGAAAAGAAAAGAAAAGAAAAGAAAAGAAAAGAAAAGAGCAACAGGGTATTTTAAAGGAAAAGGCTGTTTTCCTAATATTTAAAGTCTGTCATTTTTAATGTTTAAAAGGAATTATATAATGGGGCTCCATTGGAAACGTTTTCTGTATCACTTTTTATCTTTATGTTTCTTTTAGTTCACCAAATGAGGGTGTTGAAATAATGGAGAGCTCTCAATCACTGAATGATCAGACTACAGCTTATGGTTATATCAAAGTAAATGCTAACTTAGAAAATAAGTATTATGGCAAAAATATGAAATGTTTGTTACCTATATAAGTCATATAATTCATTACTAGGAAATACAAGCATAACCAAATTTTTGAAGTTTTTAAAATGAAAATTATATACTATTAAATTGGTAAAATTAAAAAAATCATTCTGCTTATTTAAGTCAATTTTAAGGAAACCTGGGTTTGCCTTTAGATTTCTTTTTATTAAATAGGCATTGTTGGTATTTAAAGATACTTTTATCATTACAATTGAGTTAATCTTTCTCTCTCTCTTTCCCTTTTTTTTTCTTTTTTTCTTTGGCATAATAAATACATGGACTCCTCCATCATTAAATGTCCTAAAAGAGAAATAATCAGTCAACCCAGATAAAGTGCCCAAATTCAATCCAAACTCAAACTCAATTTGGGAATGTAGCTAGGAATGATTGAGTAAGGTTTTTTTTCTTTTAAGAATGTTGCGTCATACAAAGTGCCAAGATTAACAGGTAATCAGAATTTGTGGAAATTACATGGATTTTATGTGGAAGATTTCTAAAAATCCAGTAAATTTTCATTTTTCTATTATTTGATTCTCAATTTGTTTAATTTAGGGCCCAACTTTGCAGTCAGACAGGTTTTTGACTCAAATCTTCACTTAATGGTTTATGAGCTATCTAACCTTAACTACTTAGTTTCCTGGCAAAATAAACCTGCTTGCTGCCTAGTGTTTTGCAGATTAACTGAGGTAACATAAAGACAGCATCTATATACCTAGAGTTTGTCAGGTAGACAAGTGTTATCTACTAAAGTTAACTT